>JASDQU010105986.1:134378-169374 GCA_032191745.1 Picea mariana | reverse complement strand
ATTATCAAAATAATTTGAATTGTTCCAAGAACCCAACATGCATTTTATCGCATTGGGCCCTTTCATTAACTGATGAAAAGATCGCTTAGTCTGTCATTCTCCTCTTTCCAGAAAAGATACTAATATGGCTCCATGTGCTCCAAATTATTACCCTTCGGAAGCAATCCCAAAGTGATTCAAAAGGTTTCCTTGACGTAGGTCTACCTTGCTTGGGCATAGATTGACTCAAATAGAGTCTCCTCTAGCACTCCAAAAATAAAATATGACACTTCATACACCTAAAAGTGTCATAGAGCGAAAAGAATCTATTTTGAGGTCCTCGTATTATACTCATTATGCCTGGCATTGAACGGAGTTGGGATTGACCATATCAATTAGATTCTTAATTCAAATCGGATTGAACTTCATATTTGTCATGATATTGTTCCCTAGAGAAACACATTGATAGAGTAAGACATTTTCACATAGAATCTATTTCGTGGATCGGACGAATCGATAAACTCTCCCGAAAACCATTGGTGCATGTGTAAACAAGGTGCTCTACCTTGCTGAGCTATAGCCCTTCTCAGTCTTGGTGATACACTACTATACTAACCAAATGGATCACTTTCTATCAAGGTAGATATTTTATGATCTGATACTATGATCCAATACATTCCAATAAGTTCGATCTGTGCCAGGGACACATTGTCTATACATTGAATTCCATATAGAATCATTTATAAGTCCAACTCTACCTATGAGAATAAATGACCCACTTAACTCAGTGGTTAGAGTACCGCTTTCATACGGCGAGAGTCGTTGGTTCAAATCCAATAGTAGGTAAACTTATTAGATACCATTGAAGAGTTGATGGCATCTAATAAGTTTGACTCCACTTGTTTGGAGCGAGGTGGAACATTAAATCTATTTTCAGATATTTATCGGAAATGTTTAATTAGAGATGGGGGGACTAGCACTGATAGCCTCTAATCGTGTTCTAGCTCTTTTTGGAGCTACATCAACCTCAATTGCTTTTCTTTTGCCTTCAACTTGAGCTAAGTCAGCTTTAGCTACTTTAAAGGTTTCCTAGGCTTCTTTGAGATCAATGTCAACATCTCTCTTTGCATTATTTACCAATACGGTGATTCTATCATTGTCTATCTTGGCGAAACCGCCCATCAAAGCCATAGTGGACTACTGCCCATTGAGACGTATTTTCATAACTCCTATATCTACAACTTCCACAAGTGAATCATGATTTGGTAATACGCCAATTTGACCACTATTAGTAGATAAGATTATTTCTTGAACTTCTGAATCCCAAATGACTCGATTAGGAGATAGTACATGAAGATTTAAGGTCATTTTCATAATTAACTTTTCGTTTTGGAGTTCATAGCCTTCGCGGTAGCTTCATCAATGTTACCCACTAAATAAAAAGACTGTAGACCCACATTTACTTTTTCATCTCTTATATTGAGAAAATTATATAAAATATTGAATTTTAAGAAATATTTTATTTATAAAAGATCATCCTAATCCCTTGTAACTAATACTTGTGTATTAGGAAACAAATTTTGAGGCTATAAACATAGGGTGATATTTCCATCTATCTTGCCTTAACCAAGCAAGATCTGAAAATGATTGAGTAAGATTATTTCATATCTTTTCCTCAACAAACAACTTATTTTATATGACAAAAGGATGGTTATTTTGTTTGGGGATGGGCTATAGTAGGTGAATTGGTTGGGAAACCTCCAATAGCCCATGAATTCCATCGAATTCCTTACAATGTTTTGTTTTCTTCAACTTTTGGAGGTATAAGTGGGTTGTGTATTGTGCAACAATCATATATACGTGGGTTGTCTAGCATGGAGAAAACATATGTACATGGTATGTAGTGGTGCAAGGTGCATACATTCTCTAAAAATTGGTTTTTTAAGTAGATATTCTCAATAGTGATTTGGCAAGTTATGCAAGTAAGAGAGCCAATTCCATGTATGCATGATTAGGGAATTTTAGGGATATAATAGATTCCCCCTAATGTATGAGGTTAAAAGATAAAATAATGTATGAAATACATTACAACATCTTCACCAATGCACAAAATTGAGTGAGCCCGGGACCAGAGTTCAGGAGGTGTCATCTGCAAAACAACAACTATCTCTCTAAGGCAGGCATACCCATGCTTAGTTTTAATTGAATCGTGGATTCCAATAAAAAAAGTTGCAGATCCATGTCATATTAATATATAAAGTGTATAAATGAGAAATACACAACATATATACATCTCAAAATCAATCGAAGATATACAAGCATAGTATATATCTTCAAGAAGATAGAGACGCCTGTGGCTGGAGATGAGGTCTTCATAGCTCAAGTAATAAATTCAAGATCTTCAAAACTCAGGTAGGAGTACAATGGGATTGTATAACTCACTACCGTGAGTTCTTCGACAATCCTTTGGGAAAAAACAAGAGTATATCGATGATCAGGCAGAGAACTTTGTCAATTTCGAATCTGGACTTGATTGGACTATCAGGATGGTCGACTCATGGAATTCAATAGAGAAACTGTAGAAAGGCCGAATCAGGTTGGGTAAAACTTCCCTTGGACAAAAGCATGAAATATGATTAGACTCAGGCAACATGAAATTGACATAAGTTTGTTATGCAAGAGGAATTGCAAACTCTCCATATGTTTGGAAGAGTAACCTTATAGAGAAGGAAACAAATATATGTAGTGAGAATAAATTCCTAAGGTCATTTTAGATGTCAATGCTTGAAGAACAAACAAAATTATGTTCTTTTTCCAAGGGCGACTATCTTTGCTTCCCAAGAAAATAATATATATTTCTCGTCCCCTCTTTTTGGAATATTTGATTTTTTTTTTGTCTTTTTCAATTTTTAAAGAGCTTGAAAAAGAATAAACGAATGCTACGCTACAAAGGAGGAATGAGTGTCATGATAAATAAAACTAGTTCCAAGTGCATAGAACACACTAATGCTCAAGGCAAGGAAACATGTGCAAGATAAGGACACTCAGGAGAAAATTCCTTCATGGGTCAAGGTGTCAGGTCGTAGAGGCAAGAAGTGATGCAAGGATTGCATATAAGGAATTCTTCAAAGGTTCAGTTGAGAGAAACATGGATCTGAAGTTAGGCCAAAGATGAAAATATCACACTCATAATGCAATTAAGCATGACATAGGGATACCCCTTCTATGTAATTTTTAATGAGCCCAAAGAGGGTAAGCTAGGTAGTTTTTTCACGTTTAGAAAAACTCAAAAGAAGACTCCAGGGAGTACCTTTTTTCAGATTTAGTCTATCCAGTTCAAAAAATTGTTAAACTTGCACCAAAAAGACATTTATTCAAAACCATTTTAACAAGTGTGACAAAGACAAGATCACTTGAAAATATTTTCAATTTTAAGGAGTCTGAAAAGAGCTTAACTATGGACTCACAACCTTTTTCTAAGTTTAGTCTCCTTAGCTCGAAAAAGTATAAAAGTAACTGAATATAACTATCCCAGTGAGACGAATCTCCCGAGGCGTACCTTTTTCCGCTATAATCTACAAGATAGAAAAAGGGTTAAACTCATGGCAGTATATGTTCTTCTGGACCAATTTAATGAATGTGAAGGAACAAGGCCACTCATCAATCTTTTCAATTTTAGGGATTCTGAAAAGAGCTTAACTATGGACTACAGGGGGTTCCTTTTTCGTAAGTAATCTCCAAGGCCCGAAAAAGGTGATAAACCAAAGACAAGGAGAATGTTCCCTTTTCTAAGATTTAGTCCCTCAAGCCTGAAAAGGGGTTAAAATTATGTCTGAGAATACTCTTGTAGCGAACCAGAGTTCCTAGAGCATACCTTTATTCGTAAAATTATCCAATCCAGACCGAAAAATGGGTAAAGTGCCGCCAAACAAATGTGCCTTTAAATTTGCGTTTGGCAAGAGTGAAGGGAAATAAGATCGGTTGACAATATTTTCATTTTTAGAGAGTCTGAAAAGGGCTTAATGAAGACTCCAAGGGGGTAATTTTCTCATTTATTCCAAATGAGATCAAAAATAATAAATACAGTCGCATTGGATTTTTCTTTCAAATTTCAAGCGAGCTTGAAAGACAACAAAGCATGCTCATTAGGGAGTCCCAAGGGTAAGGCCTAGGATGATGATGAAAAAAATAATAAGGCCTCATTATGTAATCATGACAGGACTAACAAGGAATCCCAAGCCTATATTCATAACTGACAGCATGGATGCCAAAAATGTAGCAAAGGATCTACCTAGGTCATCCATGTAAAGGTAGGCTCTACCACCTAATTATGACACTTCTAAAGCAACAATGAAGGTTACATGTTGCACTTCGGTGGGGTCAATCCTATGGAAAAATGAAAAATACAATGATATGTAGAAAGTGGGAATGAAATTCTAAGTTATATGCAAAAAATTGGAAAAAATCACTTTTAACAAAGTATACTAAAAATGTGACCAATCCCAAAAAATCACCAAACTGAAAGGAAAAGAGTGCCATAACGACCAATAGAAAACTCAAAAGTGAAATTGAGTGATCACCAAGCTAGGAAAAAAGAAAAAGGGGGGAAAAAGGGGAAAAAGAGTCAAAAATGTCTATAAATAGAAGTGGACAACTCATTTTTACCATTGCAATTTGAAAATAAACCAAAAGGTCAAAAAATGCCTTTGCTAAAAGAGTGGATTCTGGGAGCTTCAGTGGAAGAAATGACCTTTTGTTTGTACCAAGTAAGTACAAAACACCTACATTTTCAATTCGACACTTCCCTTATGATTTATTTTTGTGTTTGGAGGGTGCACACTCTTTTAAAAAGAGCGGACCTGCAAGTGTGTGGGTTTTCCGAGGCCAACTCACGTATGTACTTGGGAAGAATATTAAACAACCCGCGTACATACGCGATTGTGTAAAAAGAAGCCCACTTACACCTTCTAGTAAATTGAAAAAATAAAAATAAAGTATTGACTCCTCTTTATTTTTCCATGTAACGGGATGTATGTTCACTAGAGAGAGAGAGAACATGAGGAGCTCGACGTCCTGGTCGAGAAGGACCCTGTATCCATCGTTGCACTGAAACAATGTGATTTATGGAAGTTCTTCCAGTGTCTATTTATGAGGGAACAAATACGAATTCTCAATGCTCTTGTGGAGTATTGGAATCCTAAGGCTGAGGCGTTCATGCTATAGGGTCAATCACTGACCCCAACCACAAAGGATATCTATTTTTTGACTAGCCTCTCGAGAAGAGGGGAACCAATCAACTAGAGGAATTTTACTTCAGGGCCTTTCAACATCGAGGATTACATTTAGATGTATTGTGAGGATGGCACTGAGAAGGTAGGTTCTCAGGTGCCAATCCACAAGATCACCAGCCTTTCTTTATGTGTGATCTTACTTTTGATTGAACGGATTATTGGATCCACAAACTTTCATCAGGCCTCCCGGGCACATATACATTATGTCATTCAGTGCTTGTAGGCCACCATTTTTTACTGGAGTACTACCATAATTATATGCATGGAGAGACATCTTACAGAGTGTCGACGATGTACCAAGAAGAACTTCAGGTTTGGTACTATCTTTTGCTCCTTATTCTTTGAGAGGGTTCCTAGTCTTAATCCTAGAGAGACAGTATGGGGGCATGTACCCTCCTTCCCAACAGTGAGCAGGTGGACGGCGTTGCTCCCTAGACAGGGTGGAGGGAGGACCATAGAGTCCTTTGACGAAAATTTGTTTGACTGGTGGGCACATCAGATCGTAGTGATAGAGGATTACCATATGCAGGGATCAAATTCACCAGATACCTAGACATGTATGTGCCTTCGGATGAGGAGCGATAAGAGATAGGTAACATATATTTTAAAGTTTATTTAATTTTTAATTTTCATATATATCATTTTTATGCATGTATAGAGTACTGACTCGTGTATCTGTTATGTACAAATGTGGGGCATGTTCAACTAGCATAATTCGCTAGGAATTGATAATGAACTCGACTTGAGGTAGGACCAACAAGAACAGGAGGACCAACAACTACAGGGGGACCCCCAGTAGGAGAGGGTGACAAAGTATTCAGATGAGTGGAGCGCAAATTCACTGCACTCACTCGTTCTGTTCCTATGGTCGAGATCGTGGATATCCCCCCAACTATGAAACCACATGTAGTAGGGGTGCCTTAGACTTGGTTCCAATTCTTTCGGCATCTTGTGAATGTTGTTTTACATTATAGAAAGGCCAATAGGCCTCGTCCTTATATAGCACTAGACCATTGACATGTCGAGGGAACTTTTTGTACTATATGTATTTTTTTAGGGCATAAGCCCAGTGATGTAGACTGATGAATTTTGAGGATTTCATGCCCACCTATGTACTAATAACACTATTTTTTGGACATATATATATATTTACATCTTTCTTGTCTTATGGATGACATTTTTACAAATGTATTTACATGTGTATGTGTGAGATTTTCTTTTTATATGTGAGAAACATGCCAATCTAAAACTTGATTAGCTAAAGTATCTATTAAATGATTAAATATATTAGGAACATGGATATACGTAATGTAATCAAAATATCATTCTAAGAGACATACTCTAAGGAATCATTGGTGTAGAGTGGGATCATAAATGCGGTAAACCCCATTTAACTGGGACACAACCAGTTGATAATCTAGGTAGACCCGGAGGTGAGAAATGCCATGTGACAAAGCATAACGAAACAACTCTACCACTATGCTCTACTTGGAAACATTGTTTGTAGCTTGGCCTAGACAAATACCTTCAGAAGATAGAAACTGGCCTCCAGGTGTGAAACTCACCCAAACAGTGGAAGCAAGCCTCTGAGTATGTCAGTTAGCACCATCCACGAACCCAAAATAAACCTCAGATTCACTTGACATCTGCCATAGTGAAAAACAAGATGTAAATAACTACATGTCTAGAAAACAAAAAGACAATTTTTTTTATAAGAGGTTATACATAAATGCAAGAAGTCACCCAGGTGACCAACCTACGAGTAGTACTTCTTAAGGTAGATCCCATTTCTTACGGTATTTCCCTCAAAATCAACCATACAGTAAACTCCCTTATACAAGACCTATTTCACAATGAATGGTCTGAACCACATGGGTTTGAACTTGCCTTCCCCCAGGGGATCTTTGTATTGATCATACACCAGGACAAGATCACCATCAGAGAAAATCCAAGGATGAACAGACCGATCATACTGACACTTGAGTCATTTCTTATGAGCCTCATTAGCTAAAGATGCATCACAATGTTGCTTATCGAGCTACTCGAGATATAGAAGGCACTCCTCAAACACTGAAGTATTCGACAATAACTCCACTGCCAACCTTAAATAAGGAATCTGACACACAATAGGTAATATTTCTTCCAACTCGTATATGAGTTGAAAAGGTGAAACAATGGTGGAAATATTCATAGATGTTCGATAGGTGCATAACACTGAATATAACATCAAATTCCAATTCAATTTGGAAAAATTGATTGTCCGTTGAAGAATAGTCTTGAGAGACTTATTCACAACTTCAAATTGACCATTCAATTGTGGGTAATAAGATGAAAAATATTCTTGTTTGAACCTGATATTTGACATTAATTTAGTCATCATTTTGGTTTGGAAGTGACTACCATGGTCAGTGACAATATCCTTCAGGATACTGAACCTTGCTACTATCTGATTAAAGATGGAAAGAGTCATTTTTTCTCCATCATTGCTAAATGTTGGCATAGATTTGACCCACTTCATGAAGTAGTCTAATGCTACAATGATGTAACAATACCCCTTGGCTGAGGCTAGATAACATGTATTAAATTCAATCCCCCACTTGGTGAAAGGACCAATAACAATGAATGGAAACATAGGAGCAAGTTGTTCCTGCATCTTTTGACAAAAGATCTGGCATGGTTGGCACTTCTTGATCACCTCTACACAATCCTTGATTAATGAGGGACGGGAGTAACCTGGATGTAGAATATTTTGGGTTGTTTCCAACCTAAAAAAATGACCTCCACATGCTTCGGTGTGACATTCGTTTAAAACGAGCTCTTATTCTTCATGGGTAAGACATCGCTGAAGAATTCAATCTACTCCTCAACAATACAAAGTGTCATCTAGTATAAGATAGTTTCATGCCTGATATTGAATTCGTCGACGCTCATCACAGGAAGCATAAGTGGGGCACTTCAAATTATTGATATACATAAGTATATCTCCATTCTAGGGGTCCGAATATGAAATTATAAAAATATCTCCATTAATAGGTGATTCTTCGGGCATGATATCACTAAACTCAACTGGAAATTTCGATATTAGTTCGATAAATACCAATGAATTTTTAGATTTCATAGAAACAAAATCCAAGTCAAATTCCTATAATATGACTATCCATCTACTAATATTTCCTCCAATGAACCGTTGTGTTAGCACATATTGGAAAGGGTTGATGACAACAATGATAATGGTCTTGCAAAGAAAAATGTAGTGATAGAACCGTTGGACAACATGGATAGCCGCCAAATCAAGTTTCTCAACGTGAGAGTAGTTGAGTTTCAATCCAACCAGGCCTTGACTAAGGTAATATATAACATGCTCTTCGACCACATCATCTTCTTGAATCAAGACCATGTCGATGATCGAATCTGTAACAACCAAATACAAAAAGAAATATATGTTATAATCAAGAGGCGGGAGCAGAGGGGTAGATGCCAGGGAACGTTTCAACGCTTCAAAGGAGCGTTGAGAAGCTTCATCTGTGACATCCCCAAAATAAAGAAATTGGAAAAAATAATTTAGAATCTAAAATTGCTGGAAATTTATTTCTGTTTTTAGTAAATTCTCAAATTGGAAATTTTTTTCCATTTATGGCAATTTCGAATTTCAAATTTTATAATTGTAATAAAATATTTGACTGTTGGGTAGAGATCTGATTTGTCCCAACTAGCTACTTGACTATGACACTTGTATGAAAAAGGAAAAATAGAATATTTTTATATTGATTGCAGGAGGACAACTGGAGCAGCCATGTTGAATTTAGTTGACCATGACTCCATGAGTGGGGAACACATTGGAATTAACTCTGGGCTGATTGTTAGAAGTGGAAAATCAGTGATTTGGCCAATAGCATCCCCTGAAAATTAGGGATTTAGAAAGCTGTGAAAAATCCCCAAGAGAGGGAAAAAGTCCTAGGCAAACTAATTAAAGAGCATATGTGAGGAGGCAGGACGTTGCCAAGTATGCTGGGGAAAGAAGACTATGAAATTTTGTTTCTTGCTATTATGAGCACTACTGTGTGAGTGTGAGGCAAGAGGGATATTGCTGGAATACAAAGGACATTGTTGGAGAGGATATTTCAATTCGCCCTCATGGACTCATGGTCACTCTAGGGGGTGAATCAGGCAAGTAGATTGTCTTCCCTATTCTATGGTTGGGAGGTTGCCCCCTTCATCTTCCCATAAATCTGGTTCAGATATGTAACTCTACCTTGTTCTATTCAAATGATTATGTATTGAAATTTGTTTACTTCTATGTATGATTTTTTTCTCGTTGAATGATGTGGGAAAGATCTAACATTTTACTTCATAATGATTGGCTAGAAATAGACCTTTTTATTTAGATATAATTCTAGGTAATTACTAAGAATCTTGGAATGTACCAAACAATGAAATGAATTATGTAATAGTTACAAACCCCATAAAAGATTGTTTTGTTTCAGTTTTCCGTTATCTTCTTGGTTAATTCTATCAAGGAAAATGAAATAATATTGTTGTGTAAGTACTAGAAGCCATGCACACCAATAGTTGTGGCGGATTTTATTTTCCTATGGATGCTTCTAGTAAATAGTGAGCCATCTCGAATGAGCATACCATTCATAATCCAACAAGTATACTCTACAACAGTGAAGTACTAGTCGATGGACATATAAACCGGTATAGTTATTTTTATGAATCGATATAGATAGATATACAGTGTAATGGACATTCTGCGACAGAGGAGGAATGACACTAGAGTAAACTGTCCACACTAGAATCCTGTAGTACTAAGTAGATAGATAACCTGATAAGAGGGAAATTTTATTCCAAGAAAAGGAAAAACTCCTCAGACCCCATTATAGGAAGGATATATATATATATATATATATATATATATATATATATATATATGCATATATAATTCAAGATAGATATGACAGTAAGGGATGACCCTGTTAAGCAAAAGTTTACCTATAGTTAAGCCACAAGTTCTATCGTAATAACCATGCTATCTATTTCGTGTGACCAGACCCATAGAGGTTTAGTCAATATAGGTAATAGAAGCAGAAGGTAAAGATTTCACAATACGTAAACTGAAACCAGTCTGGTAGAGACTTATTTAATAATGGTAATAGAAACAAAAGGTAAATAGCACATGATTCGTAAATGAATAATGATGCCATCCAACTTCTGGTGAATAGAACTATAAGGACTTATACCACAGTGATAACAGTAAACAGAAGGTAAATAGTACACAGTTTGTAAATCCAAAACTGATAATGAAGCTATCTATTTCATTGGTAAGCAGACTGTTAAGGGTTATTCAATAGTGATAACTGAAATAGAAGGTAAATAGCTTGTGATGCATAAGCCCGAAACTAATTTTTTTACATCAAATTGAACATAAACGAAATCTGGGAATCATCGCCTGTTCTTTTTCTAGGAAAGAACAAAACCGTTAGGCATATCACCATGCATGGCCAAATCGTTTCGGGAAAGGAACTATACATCCAATAATAAGATCCAAGTCTGGAAACAAAAATAACTATAATAGCCAGGACATAAATTCAAATCTATAGTACCGAAACCATCCTTGAATTATATAGAGGAGAGTACTTCAGAATCCCAAATCCACAACAAATTTAACACACATTATATAATGAGCATTGTATTTAACAAAATGATTGTCTAGTTATCAAAGTCCAACCATGCGCAAGTTGTGCGGTGGTTATGTATACCGGAATTATTTTATACAATTCAGGGCGTACCCCCGTATCAACTACCAGAGAACTTGGAATTAAAATCTTAGACTTTAGGAACGGAACAGAGCCTGGACCAAAGGGGTTTAAAATCTCAAAAATAACTTAGATACTATGTAGGAACCCAAATACCTTTTGATGGAGTGAGGAGGGCGTCCCCGTGCTTCGGCATGCCTGCACCTGCAAAAAATAACGAGAAGCATTAAAAGATAACCAAACATGATAATATGTTTAAGTTATAGAACATAAAGTAACTAGAAAGGGGGCTCGTTAAATACTTAACTGAAGCTGAGGATTTGTGCCTTCTACCATCGTGCTACACTGCCCATACCGAAAGGGGAAGAGGAGTTCATGCCTCCCTGATGGGTACCCTCGCACATCCAAAGGCCCATCATTAATAATAGATACCAGTGCATAATCCAAAAGGTTATTACAGGAATAACGAAAAGAATAAAAGGCGTAAAAACGAGCATGGTAAATATAAAAACCTTTGAAATATTAAACATAAACAGAAGAGATTAAATGCGTTCAGCCATTGGAAAAAATTCGCTTCTAATCAATGATACTAGTGAACACTATAGTCAAACACAGAAAATCATTGACGCACTAAAGGACTATCCAACGGAGGAAACCAAGAACAATAACAAGTGTTTAACCAAATAATCTCTCGAGTATACTTTCGTAACAACCATTGTGATACGAGTAATGGTTCAGTCCCGACAAGATGAATGGTGCAGTAACAGGGGTAAACTAGGATAGGAACCAATCCCGTACCAAAAGAGCCTGACTCCTTTCTACCACGGTACCCTGGAAGTAAGACGAGGATATTATCAAAGAACAGAGGTGTGAAAAGACCTACATATGAGGCATAATGATTTTAAAGTGTAAATAAAAGGATAGCTGAAGGTAAACTTACCACACAGAACTGTTATCGAGAAGTGCCACCCAGAATCTCCACGCATCTACCACAAGAACTAGAACCGTGAACTCCTAGCCACGATGTTTGAGCCAACAAAGGAATGGTCTGAAACGTTTTCTCTCCTTCACAAAAACCTTAACCAGGGTGCGAATGGAATGGTCTGAGACAGTGATTCCTCTTCCATCCAAATCAAAACCTAAATGAGAGTGAAGGCAATGGGGGTAACCTCCGAATGGAGAAAAGGGGAGGAGGTTTTCGTACTTAGAACATGTGATTATAGGGAGGTGTCAACGTCTCCTTTGGGCATGCCATTCGATCTATGTATCGAGTAGACATATTTTCCCAGGTGCCTTAAATGTGCAGACAGGCCTTTAAGGTACAAGACTTTCCACCTGCATCAGTTGCTAAGAGCATTGATGGTGATGTAACCGGATGTATTTCTCACTACACCATTATATGTCGAATCCAATTACCTTGCATTAAACACCCGAGGTTGTTAGCCTTGTCGTTACCAAACGAGTGATGTGTAATATGATCATAACCATAACCTCCAAAAATATTAACCCTTTGTGCACTTTAGATTCAAGGTGCAAGTTTAATGGCCGAAGTTAAACCACTATACCTTTGTTTTTTGAATAGGGTTAAATTCTCCTTGTAGATTTTATAATGTTAGTTACATGTGTCAGATTGAACTTCTTAAGGCCTGACACCTCTAACCTCGCAATGTAGGATAGCGAGACTCTAAGTAGTTACTTCTACATGTCTTAAAGTGGCTTGGATATAGGACAATGGATAGTATTAAGTTGTCATGAGATGAATGGTCCCTAGTTATGGACTTGTTGTCGTATACAACACTTTACCGAAAAAGGAAGTGACAACTTTATATTAAATAGGATAGAGGAGCGAAGGTCAATAAGACTGATGTACCTTAGGGTAGACAAGTGACTGAAAAGCCTCAAGGACACAAAACCAACTCAATGTTCCCAAATAAAAAATAAAAAAAATATGTAAATTTTGAGGTACATTACATATGGTATTAGAGCAAGAAGGTGAGAACATTGGACCTGAATAGGGCCACAATAGTTTCTTCTTATATATATATATATATATATATATATATATATATTTATGTAAAACTAACAAAAATCTTATGGTTACAAACAGAAAAACTATTTCTTTTTTGTGTTAATTATGGTAGCTCACGATGATGCAGAAATCAAGATGGGAGGAAACTCGCAAAAGGGACCCCCTGGAGATCCAAGACAGAACAGTGACAGAAGTTCACCCACGGAAGTGTTAGAAACAATGAGGAACCTTATTGTTGAATTACAGATTTTTAATGCAGACAATGAAAAATTGAAAAAAGCACAACAGGAGCAGCAAGAGATAAATGAAGTCTTTCTACGCAGTATAGTGACCAAGAAAATCCCAAAAAATGATAACCACAAGGAAGAAGTTAGCAAAAGGGATTCCAAGAACTTAGGGCCAGAAACAGAAAAAGGAGATAGTTCGTTGGAAGGAACACCTTCAGCTGAAGAAAAAACTAAATCTGACAAGAAAAGAAAACAAGTAGACCACCTCGAAGGAGAATTTAAAAAGATTAAACCGGCTACCTTTGATGGAGAGTCCAATATGGGAGAGGAAGATGAAGCATGGCTGTTGGACATCAAAAAATACTTCCAGATGTACAACTATTCTAGCAACATGAAGGTCAAAATGGCCATCTACAATCTGAAAGGGAAGGCCAACATTTGGTGGCAGGACCTGAAATTGGCCAAGGGCCTAAAGGAAAAGCAGTTGGAATGGTCTGACTTTAAGAAGTATTTCAAGAAACAATACCTTTCGGAAAGTTACTATGAAAGAAAGACAAAAGAGTTCTATGAGTTACGACTTGGACAGATGACAATGGAGGACCTTATAAATAAATTTTTAGAACTGTTAAGGTTCGTACCGTACATCTGAGAGGATAAAGTAAAAATTCAGCATTTTCTAAGCTGCCTACCACAGTCCTACAAGGACAGAATTGAATTTGACAACCTGAAATCCTTGAGTGAAGTATTCAGGAAAGCCTGAATGTGCTACAATCAGTACAAACAGCGGGTAGAGTTTCCCAAAGCATGGAAAGATAAGAAACAAGAGCGAATAAACCAGCAGAAGAAGGGGTACTAGCCAGCTCCTCATCGGAACACATCAAAAAGTTTTTCGAGAAAGGACTTTCACTCCAACCATATGAATACGCAAGGCAGTGGTAAACTAGTAAATCTGGGGATAAAGAAGTTTGGAGACAATCCCCACGAGCCATTAAAGTGTTGGGAATGCGGAGAGACTCATCTAAGGAGGAACTGTCCACGTTTGAGTTCAACAAATAGAACTTCTATTCATAATCTGTAGGAAGCCTCGACAATGGGAGATGTGGGCATAAGCCTACATCAGATAAATGCAGCCATAGATGGTTGACAAGATGACCACCAGTCCTCGATAGAAGAAATTGAAGGTAAAATCAATGACACTCTAATTTTTGTGTTAATTGACCTTGGAGCTATGTTAAGTTATATTACACCTAATGTGGCCGAGTCAAACAAACTTAAGAAACTGAAGCATGCAAAATCATGGCTTGTACAATTAGCGACTAGTACTAAAAGAAAAGTAGCAGAGTTTGTTTCGGATTTTGAGTTCAGCTTAGACGGTCAAAGTGTAAAGACTGATCTGAACATCCTACCACTAGGATCTTACAATATGATTATTGGGATGGACTAGTTGGAATGACACAAAGAAATATTAAATTGTTATACAAAGATGCTCAACTATAAGGATGATTCCGATACTACCAAGACAACCCAAGGTATACCAAAACTGGTATCGGTCCAACAAATTTCAGCAATGCAACTAAAGAAATGTATGAGAAAGGGATGCCAAGTTTATGCCATCCAAGTGACGAATCTAGTAGAAAAGGAGGATAAGCCAAAGTTGGAAGACTTTGCTATCCTACATGATTTCAGAGACATGTTTGTGGATGAGATACCAGAATTACCCCCTAGAAGGGAAATAGACATTTCCATAGACCTATTACCCGGTTCTACCCCTATCTCAAAGGCGCCTTACCAAATGAGTCTACCCGAACTGACAAAATTAAAAATACAATTACAAGAATTGTTGGACAAAGAGTACATCAGACCAAGTGTCTCACCTTGGGGAGCACCAGTCCTCTTCATGAAAAAGAAGGATGGTACTCTAAGATTATGTATCGATTATATATTATTGAACAAAATGACTATTACGAATAAATACCCCTTACCAAGGATAAATGATCTGTTCGATCAAGTGGGGGGGGCAAGATTTTTTCAAAACTTGATTTACGATCCGGTTATCATCAAGTTTGGATAAAAAATGAGGACATAAACAAAACAACATTTCGGACAAGATACGAACATTATGAGTTTGTAGTCATACTGTTTAGACTCACCAATGCCCCAACCACGTTTATGTGCTTAATGAACAGTATTTTCAGTGAGTACTTGGACAAGTTCGTGGTAGTATTCATCGATGATATCCTAGTCTATTCAAAGATGGAAGAGGAACATGAGAAATACTTAAGAATAGTGTTGCAAATGTGAAGGAAGCACAAACTGTATGCCAATTTCGACAAGTGTGACTTCTACCAGAAAGAGATACAATATCTGGGACATATAATTTCAGAAGAGGGCATTGTCGTGGATCCGGAAAAGACAAAATCCATTAGGGAATGGCCGGCACCTAAAGATGTAGCAGATATATGGTTTTTCATGGGAATCACCGGATATTACCATTGGTTTATATAAGGGTTTTCCAAGATAGCCTACCCTATCACATCATTACAAAAGAAAGGAACCAGGTTCAACTGGTCAGAGAAATGTCAAGACAGCTTTAATAAACTAAAGTATTTATTGACAACGACACCCATATTGTAGGTAGAAGACGTAGATAAAGACTTCATTGTATGTGTTGATGCATGTAAGGAAGGACTAGGTGGTGTCCTAACCTAGGAAGGACACGTTATTTGCTATGAGTCCTGGAAATTGAAGGAACACGAGCGAAATTATGTCACTCATGACTTAGAATTAGCAGCAGTAATACATGCCTTAAAGATGTGGCGACACTACATAATGGGCAGAAGATTCCTATTATTAACGGACAATAGCGGGGTAAAATATCTATTTAACCAACTAGATCTTAACGTAAGGCAAGCAAGGTGGTTAGCCTTCTTGAGCGAATTCGACTTCGAGTTCAGACATATCAAAGGCAAGGAAAATAAGGTAGCAGATGCTTTAAGTAGAAGAATCCATGGGTTATTTGAGATGAATTTTAGTAAGGCAGAAAGTGATCAGGAAGGAAGAATAAGGACGAAAGGTGTTGATGACAAAAACTATACTAAAATAAAGATAGAAACACCGAAAAATACTGCGAACTCAGATCTAAGTATCGACGAGAAGGGACTATTACGGTTTAAAAACAAACTTTACATACCAGATTCAATAGGGTTAAAATTGACAATATTGGACAAAGTACATAAAAAGTCGTATTCTGGCCACCTAGATTACCAGAAAACAATAGCAACACTGAGGAAACTATTTTATTGGCCTAACATGAAAGGAGAAACAACATAATACTTGGCAATGTGCCAATATTGTCAACAGGTTAAGGCCGAGCACCAGCATCCAGCCGGCCTATTACATCCATTGCCAGTACCAGAATGGAAATGGGAGACTATATCACTCGACTTTATAACAGGTTTGCGAAAAACTCAGAAACAGAATGACTCTATCGTGGTTGTTATCGATAAACTCAGTAAGTCCGCACACTTTATTTCTGTAAAGTCTACTTTTAAAGATATAAACATTCTGAAATATTCATGAAAAAAATCTTTAGACTGCATGGTATTCCAAAAATGGTGATTTCAGATAGAGACGTAAAATTCACATCCGCCTTTTGGAAGGAATTGTTTGCAGGGCTCAATACCAACTTGAATTTTAGTACAAGTTTTCATCCACAAATGGATGGACAGACCAAAAGGACGAACTAGATCATGGAGGATATGCTTCGCATGTATGTAAGATCAAAACTGAACAAGTGGGAAGATCATCTGCACTTGGTAGAATTTGCATACAACAATGGGTACCAAACTTCGGCTAAGTTAAGCCCTTTCGAAATTTTGTACAATAGAAAATGTACAACTCCAATTAGCTGGGATAACCCGACTGACAGACTCATGGTCGGACCTAAAATGCTCCAAGAAATGGAGAACATGGTTAGAAAGGTACAACAGAACTTGAAAGAAGCACTCGACAGACAAAAGAACTATGCAGATCAAAAAATAAGACACCTAGAATTTCAAACAGGAGACCATGTTTATTTAAAAGTCAAAGCCCAAAAAATATCATTGAAGTTAGGGAACTGTGCCAAGTTGGCACCCAAGTTTTGTGTGCCCTTCGAGATACTAGCTCGAATTGGACCCGTAGCATACCAACTTGCACTTCCAGCTAATCTAAGAATTCATAATGTATTTCATGTTTCATTGTTGAAAAAGTATATTCATGACCCTACTCATATGATGGATTGGAACTTGGTGCAGGTGGAACCCGAAGGTGAGTTCCAGGTGGAACCCCTGCGCATTCTGGACTGGAGAGAAATAGCACTTCGGAATAGAGCTGTCGCTCAGGTAAAGGTGCAATGGAAGCACTTTAGTCCTGAGGAGGCCACTTGGGAATTGGAGGGAGATTTGCGGAAATATCATCCAATCCTATTCCAAAAAAGGAACAAACACTAAGGACAGTGTTTTATTTAAGGGGTAAAGGATGTGACATCCCCAAAATAAAGAAATTGGAAAAAATAATTTAGAATCTAAAATTGTTGTAAATTTATTTCCGTTTTTAGTAAATTTTGAAATTGGAAATTTTTTTCCATTTATGGCAATTTTGAATTTTGAATTTTATTATTGTAATAAATGATTTGACTATTGGGCAGAGATCTGATTTGTCCCAACTAGCTACTTGACTATGACACTTGTATGAAAAAGGAAAAATAGAATATTTTTATATTGATTGCAGGAGGACAAATGGAGCAGCCATGCTGAATTTAGCTGACCATGACTCCACGAGTGGGGAACACATTGGAATTAACTCTGGGCTGATTGTTACAAGTGGAAAATCAGTGATTTGGCCAATAGCAGCCCCTGAAAATTAGGGATTTAGAAACCTGCGAAAATTCTTCAAGAGAGGGAAAAATTCCTAGGCAAACTAATAAAAGAGCATATGTGAGGAGGCAGGACGCTGCCAAGTATGCTGGGGAAAGAAGACTATGGAAATTTTTTTCTTTCTGCTATGAGCACTACTGTGTGAGTGTGAGGTAAGGGGGATACTGCTAGAATTCGAAGGACATTGCTAGAGAGGAGATTTCAATTCGCCCTCATGGACTCATGGTCAGGCTAGGGGGTGAATCAGGCAAGTAGATTGGTTGCCCTATTCTATGGTTGGGAGGAATGTGGTTGCTCCCTTTGTCTTCCCATAAATATGGTTCAAATATGTAACTCTACCTTGTTCTAGTCAAATGATTATGTATTGAAATCTGTTTACTTCTATGTATGATTTTTTTCTAGTTGAATGTTGTGGGAAAGATCTAGCATTTTACTTCATAATGATTGGCTAGAAATAGACCTTTTTATTTAGATATAATGCTGGGTAATTACTAAGAATCTTGGAATGTACCAAACAGTGAAATGAATTCTGTAATAGTTACAAGCCCCATAACAGATTGTTTTGTTTCAGTTTTCCGTTATCTTCTTGGTTAATTCTATCAAGGAAAATGAAATAAGATTGTTGCGTAAGTACTAGAAGCCACACGCACCAATAGTTGTGGCGGATTTTATTTTCCTATGGATGCTTCTAGTAAATAGTGAGCCATCTCGAATGAGCATACCATTCATAATCCAACAAGTATACTCTACAATAGTGAAGCACTAGTCGATAGACATATAAACCGGTATAGTTATTTTTATGAATCGATATATATAGATATATAGTGTAATGGACATTCTGCGACAGAGGAGGAATGACACTAGAGTAAACTGTCCACACTAGAATCTTGTAGTACTAAGTGGATAGATAACTTGATAAGAGGGAAAAAAATTTCCAAGAAAAGGAAAAACTCCTCGGACCCCATTACAAGAAGGCTATATATATATATATAATTCAAGATAGATATGACAGTAAGGGATGAACCTGTTAAGCAAAATTTTACCTACAGTGAAACCACAAGTTCTGTCGTAATAACCATGCTGTCTATTTCGTGTGACCAGACCCATAGAGGTTTAGTCAATATAGGTAATAGAAACAGAAGGTAAATAGCACACGATTCATAAATGAATAATGATGCCATCGAATGTCTAGTTAATAGATCTATAAGGACTTATACCACGGTGATAACAGTAAATAGAAGGTAAATAGTACACAGTGTGTAAATCCAAAACTAATAATGAAGATATCTATTTCACTGGTAAGCAGACTGTTAAGGGTTATTCAACAGTGATAACTGAAACAGAAGGTAAATAGCTTGTGATGCATAATCCCAAAACTATTTTTTTTACATCAAATTGATCATAAACGAAATATGGGAATCATCGCCCATTCTTTTTCTGGGAAAGAACAAAACCCTTAGGCGTATCACCATGCATGGCCAAATCATTTCGAGAAAGGAACTATACATCTAATAATAAGATCCAAGTCTGGAAACAAAAATAACTATAATAGCCAGGACAAAAAATTCAAATCTATAGTACCAAAACCATCCTCAACTTATATAGAGAAGAGTACTTTAGAATCCCAAATCCACAAAAAATTTAACACACATTATATAATGAGCACTGTATTTAACAAAACGACTATATAGCTATCAAAGTCCAACCAAGCACAAGTTGTGTGGTGGTTCTGAATACTGGAATTATTTTATACAATTCAGGGCGTACCCCCGTATCAACTACCACAGAATTTGGAATTAAATTCTCAGACTTTAGGAATCCAACAGAGCCTGGACCAGCGGGGTTTGAAATATTGAAAATAACTTAGATACTATGTAGGAACTC
This sequence comes from Picea mariana, assembly GCA_032191745.1. Classification (NCBI taxonomy): domain Eukaryota; kingdom Viridiplantae; phylum Streptophyta; class Pinopsida; order Pinales; family Pinaceae; genus Picea; species Picea mariana. The sequence continues at coordinate 149,292 of JASDQU010105986.1, read as the reverse complement.
GAATACCTTTTGATGGAGTGAGGAGGGTGTCCCCATGCTTTGAAATGCCTGCACCTACACAAAATAAGGAGAAGCATTAAAACATAACCAAATAGGATAATATGTTTAAGTTAGAGAATAGAAAGTAACTAGAAAGGGGGCCCGTTGAATACTTAATTGAAGCAAAGGATTTGTGCCTTCTGCCATCGCGCTACACCTCCCGGAATGAAAGGGGAAGAGGAGTTCATGCCTCCCTGATGATTACCCTTGCACATCAAGGGGCCCATCATTAATAATAGATACCATTGCATAATCCAAAAGGTTATTACAGGAGTAACAGAAAGAATAAAAGGCATAAAAATGAGCATGGTAAATATAAAAACCTTTGAAATATTCAACATAAACAAAAGATATTAAACGCATTCAGCCATTGGAAAAACTTCGCTTCTAATCAATGATACTAGCGAACACTATAGTCAAACAAAAAAGATTATTGACACACCAAAGGACTATCCAATGAAGGAAACCAAGAACAATAACATGGGTTTAACCAAATAATCTCTTGAGTATGCTTTCATAACAACCATTGTGATACGAGTAATGGCTTGATCCCGACAAGATGAATGGTGCAGTAACAGGGGTAAACTAGGATAGGAACCAAACCCTTACCAAAAGAACCCGACTCCTTTCTACCATAGTACCCTGGAAGTAAGACGAGGATATTATCGAAGAAAAGAGGTGTGCACAGACCTATATACGAGGCAGAATGATTTTAAAGCGTAAATAAAAGGATATCCGAAGGTAAACTTACCACACAGAACTGCTATCGTAAAGTGCCACCCAGAATCTCCACGCATCTAGAATGGGAACTTGAACCATGAACTTCTGGCCATGATGTTTGAGCCAACAAAGGAATGGTCTGCAATGTTTTCTCTCCTTCACAAAAACCTTAACCAAGGTGTGAATGGAATGGTCTGAGATGGTGATTCCTCTTCCACACAAACCAAAACCTGAATGAGAGTGAAGGGCACGGGAGTAACCTCCGAATGGAGAAAAGGGGAGGAGGTTTTCGTACTTAGACCATGCGATTATAGGGAGGTGTTGACATCTCCTTTGGGCACGCTAGTCGAGATCTGTATCGAGTAGACATATTTTCCTAGGTGCCTTAAATGTGCAGACATGCCTTTAAGGCACAGGACTTTCCACTTGCATCGGTTGCTAAGAGCATTGATGGCGAGGCAACCAGATGGATTTCTCACTACATCGTTATATGTCGAATCCAACTACCTTGCATTAAACACCCGAGGCTATTAGCCTTATCGTTACCTAATGAGTGATGTGTAATACGATCATAACCATAACCTCCAAAAAGATTAACCCTCTGCACACTTTAGATTCAAGGTGCAAGTTTAATGGCCGAAGTTAAACCACTATACCTTTGTTTTCCAAATAGGGTTAAATTCTCCTTGTAGATTTTATAATGTTACTTACATGTGTCGGATTGAACTTCTTAAGGACTGGAACCTCTAACCTCACAATGTAGGATAGTGAGACTCTATGTAATTACTTCTACATGTATTAAACTGGCTTGGAAATAAGATAGTGGATAGTGTTAGGTTGCCATGAGACGAATGGTCCCTAGTTATGGACTTGTTGTCATATACAACACTTTACTGAAAAATGAAGTGAAGAATTTATGTTAAATAGGATAGAGGAGCGAAGGGAAATAAGACTGGTGTACATTAGGGTAGAAAAGTGACTGAAAAACCTCAAGGACAGAAAACCAACTCAATGTTCCCAAATAAAAAATAAAAAAATTATGTAAATTTTGAGGTACATTACATCATCCCAACAAAATGGGACCCCTTTTTGAAAAGATGCATAAACCCTTTAGCGATCTCGGTGTAATTCATGACAAAATATCGAAGAAAATTTGCTTTCCCCTGTAATATCTGAAGCTTGGGTATCATGCCCGTGAGACGGAATTGAACTATTGCCTCAACCTTGAGAGGATCGACCATGATCCATGTTGTCAATACAATAAAACATAAAATACGACCTGATATTATGTATAAACTACACTTTTTAGGATTCAAGTGAATCTGATAGTAGCAACATTGTTCAAATTTTAGTCGTATATGGGCAGGATGATCAGATCTCTTGCGAAAACATGATTCTATATCATCAAGGTATGCCCCAACTATGTGTTTGAGGTCGTGAAAAGATAATGAAATGTCCCGCTGAAAGGTGTCTCCAACAGTCTTCAGGCCAAAAGGCATCTTACGATACACGAAGGTACCACAAGGAAAAATAAAAGTTGTTTTATGTTGGTCCTAGGGCTTGATTGGAATCTAATTGTATCTCGAAAAAAAATCCATGAACGAAAAGAATTTGCAGCCTACACATTCATCAACAATCTAGTCGATAAACATGGTAGGAAAATTTTCTTTCAGACATGCCTTATTCAAGTCACAGAAGTACACACAAATGTGAATCATGCCCTGTTTCTTGTTAACCGAAATTGGGTTCAACACCCATTCCGTCAATTGTACCGGGTAGATAAAACCGACTTTGAGCAGTTTTTCTACTCCTCCCTTGATCGATGTCAATTCTTTAGGATTGACTAGACGAAGCTTCTGTTGGACCAGTTTAGCATTAGGATAATTCATGATTTCATGGTCGACAATTCGTGGGTCAATTCCTGGAATTTCCTTGTAAGATGAGGAAAAAATGCCGTGGAACTCTTTGAATAACTCGGTGTAAGTTTGAATCTCTTCGAGGGAGAAATCTACTCAAACGAAAACATTCTCTACGACACCAAAGGTTTTCGAGATATCGATTGGAATCATTGTAGCAATTCTTTCCATGTTACCCTCGACATAAACTCTGTGCATATCCAAAGGCTTGATAGGACAAGGATTATCTCCATTCATGGTCAAAACAAATTCTCCCACCTCTATTCTGCTAAGCTCAAGAAGGAAGTAATATCTATGATCTGGATCATCCCAAGGTCTACTGGGACCAGTCATTTCCTCGAGAATCGCCTTTCCAGAGAGGAAGACCAAGTCTAAAGGATATTGAGTGGTAAGAGAATCTTAAGCCCAAATGGGCTCGAGAGCTCGATCTAACTCCTATGAGGGAGCCAATTTGAGGTTGGAGAAAGTGTGTTGGACAATGTTGTATGCAACCTCAGCCACAAATAAGGGCATGGCCATGCCATGATGCCCTATCCCTTCCATCAAGGCTAACGGGGAAGGTAAATTCCATGGATCATTAAAGTAGCTCATTCGAAATGACGATACTTGCAAAACTGCATCCCCCAACTGGTTAGGAAGAATAGATATAAGCATTACATCACTAGAATGTGGTAGGAAATCAAAGGTTACCATCAATGACGAAAACAAAACAACACCTAATTTGATAGTTCTAGGCTATGGATTATCAATCATCGAGACCGCGGAAGCCCCCAATGAAGGGCTAGGACAAGAGAAGGGAAACTAGTCGATGGTCACAATCCGACCCTCATGCGGAAAACATAAAACTCGAAAAAATGTAGTAACCACCACATGCATCGCATAAGTCCAACTTATTCCTAACAATAGGTTGTATTCGAGAGGCGCATCGACCACTTCAACTTTGACACACACATTTTTACCTCCCAACTGCATGGGAAAGGAGGGAATTATTTTGTTTGGTCTAAATGACTGACCATCAAAATCCATAAGAAATGTAGGTGACAAAGACAAATCAGGATAGCCAATGGCATTACAACATGCCAACGACATCACATAAGTCGAGGCACCCTCGTCAACCAATGTGTGGAAAATGTTCCACATAAAAGATTTCATGGTGTAAGCCACCACTATCTGAAAAGCAATGTGGTGAGGAAGACGGGGTTTTAATTCAATTCGATAAAAAATAATAGCTCCTGGGTTACTAGTATCTGTCGCTCCCAAGTCAGAGAACAAATCTTTTTTCTACAAGAGGAAACTCTTGAGGGCTTATAAAGCAGACATCGTGCAAGGACTCTGTTCCATCTCTTCTAAAATGGAGTAGTACTAGGTGGCCCTCGCATTTGGATTATGAGAATACTTTTTAAATGCACCTTTAGGGATGTGAGTCACTGTTTCTCCCACCACATTCTCAATTTGGATAGGAATCGATGGGTTAGTGGCTTGCTTTCCCTTCTCAGAATATTCTAACGTTCCGTAGTCTCGGGTCCTGGTCAATAAATGAGCTTTGACATTCATCATATAAATATGCCTAGTCGGGTTGTTATTGGTAGGAGTGGGGTGTCCTTGACTGCCCCCTACCCTGCTTGTGGATGCAAAATCCTAAGCCATATTTTTCCCTTGTGGAAAATCATTTGTCAGCACAAAAGGTTGTTTCTACGCTAATATATTTTGGGCTTCTGCAAGATAATGGCATAGGTGATTCAGGTGGTCTTTCATGCATAGATTACATGGATATTTTGACTTCTTCTTCTCCATTTACCCTTCTTATTTCATTGTTTCTTCTTTCCCTCAGTCTGCTGGTTGGCCTTGGGATTCCTCAACTACACACTGTGTACATCCGATGTCTGGGTAGGGGGAATAGTCAAACTCAGATTCTGGCTGGCCAGAGTCTGTTGTATCGACAATTTTTTCAAGTGATTCGAAAAAAGGTCCATGTACTTGCTTTGTGCTAAGCCTACAATTCCATTGGCATGGGGCCCAGAATTTTTATTGGCCTTATCGAGAGTAGATTGTGGCACATCTAGAAAGATCTCGTAGAGCATGCTAGACTGAGAGTAGATCAGTTCAAGATATAGGGCTCTCATTATGGCCTCCTCTTCTAAAAACACTTTGGAAGTCACTACGTCCTTGGATACACATGGCACCAAAGACTTCAAGAACCACTCAGGAAAGAAAGTAGGAGGGACCTTGACCTTAATTAATCACTTTTGACACCGCCATTCTCAAATATGATCAGAGATGTGGTCATCCTTGGTTTTCTCAAAGTTGGCCAGCAATTCAGTGTCGACATCGTATCTAAAAGGTAACTGGAAATCGTTCAAGAAGATCATTTCCAAGTCATTGAAGTAAGAGTACCTTGAGCCATCGAGCTCAATATACCACTTTGAAGAACCCCCTATAAGAGTGCGTTGAAAAGGCACAGCTGGACAAAGTCATCTTTCAACAGGTTTGATGAGCACCACAAGTGAAAGGTCGTTACACAATCACCTGGATCTTCGTCAGGATTTCCTGCAAATTTTGGAATATGTGAAGGCAACTTAGTCGGCGTGGGGGGACAATGTAGATCATGAAAAATTGGGTCATTCATTAATATCGACAAGTTCGATAGATGTAGAGTTGCTAGAAATGGTAGTTTCGGTTGTGAATTATTTACAAGAAAACAGGGCCCTAGATTTTGACTGGCACCAGGTTTCCAGGAAAAGTTGAACTGTTGATGAGGGTTTTGGTAGAAAGCATGGCCTCGACCAACAAATAGAAATTTATTCTGTTGGGATGTCATCGGTTGAGTCCCGAAATTGGATGACATTTCCTACGCATGGACCGCTTCCTATATTGTGTTCCAAGAACCTTGAAAGGGGATTCCCCAAGTCGATCTGATGGGCATGGGTACATATCCTTACGTGGGGTTCCATTGAGTATGAAAGGGGTTACCCCCGACTGACATACCTTGTGAGGGAACCGATCCTTTCTAAGGATTCCAAAGAGCCTATGTGGAGTAATGTCAAGTCGTCGCTCTGTGAAGGAATAATACCTTGCACCGGGTTATTTTGACCACAGATGGGGTTTCTCCCAGTCAATAAAGAGGCCAAAGAGAAAGTATTGTTCCCAAATGTATCGAACAAAGATAATGACATAGATCCCACTGGTGTTGTATAAGATGAAGGTCCTAAATTGCCCCCACCAAACAAACTGTAACTAACATTTGGCCCAACTAGCTGCTAAAAGCACCAACGAGTGAAGGGGACAGAGGAGATATATGACCCCCACCATAAGGGATAGCATTAAATGGGATAGTAATACCCGTGATTGACCCTTGAAATAGAGCGTTTGACATCCCTGCCCCCATAACCATGGTCTGTAAGGTATGATAAGTAAGAATCGATTTTGTATCAACGTCAGGCATCCCACATGAGAAGGGAGCACCCGTCGCACTCTGAGTAAACAGAACATTGGTCGAATCCATGAAAGGTACCAAACCACTTCCCGAATTGAGGTAGTCGAGCCAACTATTTTGTTGACTGACAAAGATGGGAGAGGAGGTAGAATTCCCTCTGCAGTAGTAGTCGTAACGTGAGTATGGGGACTCCCGGATGAAGTAGAAGAATTTGTTTCGATTCCTCTTGTAGGACTAGATGGTGATCAGAAGATGTCACCTTGGGAGGGACAATAAGAATCAAGATCGACGTCGAAAATTCGGTAATCAAAAGATTGGCTGGCTTGAAACCCTCAGTTTCAAGGTTAGATACAGTGGATTCCTCCAGATCCAGAAAGTCTCCTCATGGAGCAAGCTCAAGGATATTTTCCTGTGGCCCGGTCACTTTGAACGTTCCTTCTTGATCAATTATTTTCCTTAATGGTGGCAGAGGTAGTTCCAAAGTAACCTGCGACAACACTTGAAGCCTTCACGATCGTCAGAGCTGTTGATATTACACTTTGTGAAATGATCAAATGACATAGTAAGGATTGACTAGAATAGATCACAAAGTACACACTAAGATGTTTCCTAAAGATAAATCAAGCAATCGAATAGCTAGTGGGAAGGATGGTTGCGCCAATCGACACTACTGACACTAACCGATGTAAGTGAAACTCGAACATGGAAGCACCCTTCAAGTATAATCTGTGAATCACGATCTGATGTCCACCCTAGTTACCGTGGTATATCCCTGCAGTCACCTGTGTAAGTCCATAAATATGGGAAACTAGGTTTCCAACTCGCAGTCAGTTACCAGGTGGGTACATTCGACAATCAATCAGATCATAATGAACAACATAACAAGTCTGAAGCCCTTCAAGGGTATCGAAAACAAGTGGTTCAGAATACAACTGAGTATCTCAAACAGATTCAAGGTCCATGAAGCTTTGTAGGAAAATGTTATCAGTATTTTTTCTGAGAAAGACCCTCAATATACCATCTCCACTACGTTCAGTCCAACTTTGGAGGGGTTATCTCATCTTCCTTTCCTCACGTGACCTCATGCTTATCCCTTGTGTTAGAGGGGGATCCCAACTAAATATTATGACATTGGACTTAAATAACTCCCTATATCATAATCCAATGTTTGTTTTAAAGTGGCCTTGCATATTTTCCTCTTCACACCTAATTCAAGGCCTTAGAACCCTAAACTAGTCGGTGAACCCTACAAACAAAAAGTCTAATAATTCTTAGTTTAAGCATTGATTTTAAGGCTTGATTTACACAAATGGCGTGGTAGTGAAACTGTTGGTGTTATGAAGAGATGAATAAGGAAGATAAATTTAAATCATTTGAAAGCAAAAGATACTTCAAAATTAAAATCAAAGCTTGTAAACATTCTTTATAAATTCAACTTTTCTAATTGATATTTCAAGATCTTGTAAATGAAGAAATCCGAAAACTCGCTTTCGTTTGACTACAAAGTACTTGTATTTCAAGAAACCGAAAAGAACTTTGAAATGAAGTATCTTTTTCTTTTGCAAATAACAACCTTGACTACTTTACCTAACTAAATGCAAGAAAATAAATTCTCCTTCTTTTTTTTGAACTGTTTTAACAAGAAAAAGATGAAGTAAAATGTTTTTCATTTTTTCAAAGCAAGAAATAGGAACAAAGAGAGAACTGAAATAAATATTTATAAATACCTTAATCCCAATGAAGATTGTAGGGATTCAACCAAGAAACCAAAATGCATATCTAAAACTTGAAAAATTGCTCTAAACATTTTAAAGAAAACACAAGAAGACTAAGGAACAAGTAAACCAAAACTTCAACCCAAGCTATGGCCATAGACAGAGACTCTAACTGATTCAAGAAATTCTCGAGAAGTATCAATTTCTATCAGGAAAAAATCTCTCTTTATTAAAAAAAATACTTTCTTGAAATAGAGACGCGGGTTGTTGCATCAACAACTTGCATATGTACGCAAGATATATATTGTGTAGAGCACGTATGTATGTGGGCTGACCCAAAATAGGGTGCATACACCTTTGAGACTTTTCAAAAATAAAAAGACAAGACAGATTTATAGGGCAGGGAAGGATGGTATGCACCTTGTAAGTGACCAAAAACCCTAAAAAGACTCAGTAAAATTGACTGAGACTCGAAAGGAAAACAAAAACCAGTCAATGAACCCAAAAAACCTCCCTAAAACCCTAAACAGATCCCTAATATGGTCACCAATTTTTCTAGCGGGAAAATCCCCCTATAACTATACCTGGGTTTAGAATATAGACAGAGAAAATGACCATCTAAAAGTCAACCTAGTTTCTACACTACCCCAAACATACAAAAATAAATTAACAGAAAGCAATAGAATAGAAGATCGTTAACTTTTCATTTTATCCCACATCTGGTGATGATCTTTGCAAGCTCTATAGCTCCAAAGACTGCAAGTCTCCTCCCAAAGTTGACCTGCATCCAAGACTAGGAAAACTAGGGCTATAAGCATGTTATTTCGATTCATAAATTAGGGTTATATATCAAATGCTATGTAAAAATCAAATAAAATACACAAAACATCATCATTTGGGATAGGGAAAAGAGATTCTTTTATTCATAAAAAAACACTGAAACTTACAATCCTTGCCAACCACCATTCTGTCAACCTAGTATGGCCTCCTCTTTACAATGATCCAAGTATCCCTTTAATGGGCATCTTCTCTCAATCTACTAATAAACTCAAGGGAAGGGAATTGATTGAATGGAAGAAAAGGGGTTGAAGAGGGAATTTTGAGGAAATAACTCACAAAAGGTAGCATGGGCAAGGAAGGGAAGTAAAATTGGGAAGAGTTTCAYTGCTCTTATGCTTGGTTGTGAAATGAGACGCCAAGAACTCATTTTATATGAAAAATTGATGGTTATTCGGTTGGGGGATGGGCTATAATAGGTGAATTGGTTGGGAAACCTCCARTAGCTCGTGAATTCCACCAAATTCCTTACAACTTTTTAATTTTTGCAACTTTTGGACGTATATGCGAGTTGTKTATTGTGTAACAAGCATATGTACACAGTATTTCTAGGATGCAACAAGTGTATGTACACTAGATTTATAGCATGCAACAAGCGTATGTATGCATTATGTAGTGGTGTAGGGAACGTACATGCTCTAAACATTGGTTTTTTAAGTAGAGATTGTTAGTAGTGATTTGGAAAATTATGCAAGTAAGAGGACCAATTCCAAGTATGCACGAGTAGGGAATTTTAGGGATATAACAGATTCTATGAGGATCTGAGAGCTAATTTGAATGCATAAGAAGATCCTAAACTGGGAGGTCAAGAGAGCCCATAATGGGTTTGTATCAAGTGGTATCAGAGCAGGGATAAGCTCTGTGAGAAGAAAAATATTTTGAATCATGTTGCCGAGGAGATCCAGGGAGAGACATATAGTCAATGTAGCTATGGAGGAGGAAATGATACAACTTAGAGAAAGGATAAACACCATATAAACAAAAAAAAAGGAGATCATCAAAGGCTAGTGATGTTAGTGATGATGAAAGTGAAAATCTGGAGGAACAATAAGTTGTAGGAGAATAATCAGCATAGGAGCGATTGCTAAGAGTTCTTGTCAAGCTAGGAACTAGAGAAAGCATGGAAGTTTCGATGTATGAAGGTAATTTGAATGTACAATAATTTTTTCACTGGATAAGCTATTTACACAAGTACTTTGATTATGAGGATATTGAAGATGAGAATAACGTAAAGCATGCAGTGACCAGGTTGAAGGGACATGCAACTTTATGGTGGGACAAGTTGCAAGCTGACAAAAGGAGGAAAGGTAAGTCCAATAGTAAGAGTTGGTATAGAATGGTAGCTTATATTAAGGTTAAATTCATACCCAAGGATTATTTGTTGAATCTATTCAAAAGGTTGCAAAATATGAGACAGAAATTTTTTTCGGTGAAAGAATATACTAAAGAGTTCTATAAGTTGAATATAAGAGCAAGACATAGGGAAAATGATGAAGAGAAAGTTGTTAGGTATATTAATGGATTGAGGTATGAAATAAAGGATGAATTTAGTTTATTAAAAATGAGGAATGTAGAATTCTTATCATATATCCCTGAAAGAAGAAGAAAAATTGGCAAGAAAGCATATTTAGAGGAATAGGGGAAACAATCCTAACAGAGGAAAAGGAACCATGAGAGAAAAGTTCTAGAAATCAAGGGGTGAATATGGAAGATATAAAAATAAGAAAAATAGAGGAGGAAGTTATAGAGGAGGATACTGTAGGGGAAGGAATTGTTTTCCAAGAGGTAGAGGAAGAGGCATAGGAGGAGAAGTCAAGTGCTATGCTTGCAAGAAAGCATGACACATGTCTTGGAAATTTCTTGAAAATAAGAGTGTAGGAATTAGAGAAACTCACATTTCAGAGGCATAACAGAGGAATGTGGAGGAAGAGATGAGAGAAAAAACAACCGAAGAGGTAAGATAGATCATGATGAGGAAAGCTCTTGTGAATCCATAAAAGTAGGTATGAGAACCAGTCCAAAGAAACAATTTATTTAGAACTTCTTGCAAGACCAAGACAAAGTATGCAAGGTGATCATAGATAGTGGGAGTACTGAAAATTTGGTATCTACAGAGATGGTGGAAAATATAAATTTGGAAACCACAACACATCCGAGTCCATACAAGGTTTCTTGGTTAAAAACATCACATCAAGTTATGGTAAGCAGATAGTGTAAAGTTGAGTTTAAAATTGGTAGTTATAAGGATGAATTTTTATGTGATGTCATCCCTATGGATGTTTGCCATGTTCTATTGGGGAGACCTTGGAAATATGACAAGAATTTCATACATGATGGGAGGAAGAATACTTATACAATTGAGAAAAATGGGTGTAAAAGTATCTTGTTACCATTAGAAGATAAGGGAGTTAAAGAGGAGGCTAGTCCTAGTATAGTTCTCATAAGAGGGAAGGAGATTTTAAAAGAAGTCAAGAAAGATCAGAAAATGCAGTTTTTTGTCATAGGTAAACCGAGAGTCATCCTTACAAATACCTCTATGAATGAATTTCCTACAGAATTTTATGATTTATTGGATGAGTTCATTGACATTGTGGTGGATGAGTTATGTCATACTTTACCTCCTATCAGGAGTATTAGTCACCATATTGACCTTTTTCTAGGAGAAAGTTTTTCGAACAAATAAACATATAGATTAACCCCTCAAGAAAATGAAGAGGTCAAGGAGTAGTCCCGATATTTTTTGGAAAAAGGACTAATTAGAGAGAGTATGAGCCCGTGTGTAGTACCAACTGTGTTGATTCCAAAGAAAGATGGAGTTTGGAGAATGCGCAAAAATTCTAGAGATATCAACAAGATAACCATGAGGTATAGATTTCCTTTACCCACAACGGATGATTTAATGGATGGTTTGAGTGGAGCTAGTTATTTTTCCAAAATAGATTTGAAAATCGCTTGTCATCATATAAGAATGAGATAAGGGGATGAATGGAAAAAAACATTCGAAACAAATGAAAGATTATATGAGTGGATTATTATTCCATTTGGCTTAACAAATGCTCCAAGTATATTCATGAGGTTAATGAATGAAGTGCTCAAATATTTTATTGGGAAGTTTGTGATTGTTTATTTAGATGATATTCTAGTTTTCAACAATACTGAGGAGGAGCATTTAAGACACTTGAAGATGGTGTTGAGGAGGTTGCAACAGTAAAAGTCATTGGTCAATTTGAAGAAGTGTTCTTTTATGAAGAAAAAACTTATGTATCTAGGGTTTGTAATTTATTCAAATGAATTGAAGATGGATCCAAAGAAGGTGAGGGATATAAGAGAGTGGCCTTCTCCAAGAAGTGTGTTTGAATTAAGAAGTTTTAATGGGTTAGCAAGCTCTTACAAGAAATTCATTAGGAATTTTAGCATTATTTGCACACCCATACTGGATACTATAAATAAGGGACATGGATATTTTTACTAGACAAAAGAAGTTGAGAAAGGATTTTGTAGAAATTTAGATACAAATTAATGTATTCTTGCGATTCTCCTGATCTAAGAAGTTCTGCTATTGTTAAATACAAAATCGCTTCTACTATTACTTTTGCGGAAGCAATTTAAACCATGATCACAACCATAAGCACAAAGTGAAATATCAATAACACATAACACAATAAGTTTTACCGGGAAAGCGTAAAGCTAAAAACCCCACTATCATATATTATGTATATCATGAATCATGAAACAATCTCATACAAAGCTCTAATCCAAGAGCTCTCAGTACAATACAATCGTCTCACACTGTCATACACAAATTAGCAAATACATGCACCAATTTCCGTGTCCAGACAGCTTGCCTCCTCTACTCAAACTCTACAATCCGAATTCTCACAATGAATCGAATGAATCGTTTGCACATGCTCATAAGCATATCCACTGCATGTGTGAACAAATCACAACTGATAGCCAACTGTCCCTTTCACCTGTTATCTCAACTGGTGTCCATTGGAATGACATGCATGTAGTTAACCATGGAAAGTCTTTAGTTGCATGCGAGTTTAACTGATTGTGAATTAATGAATAGTTAATTCACTGAACTCACACTAATACAACTAGGATTAAATCACTTAACTACACTTACAATTCTGTTACAATTCCAAATCACTTAGTTATGAATGAGATAATAGATTAATATTTATTGTCTAATTTTAATTAAGGGAAAACTAAATTAGACACGTGTTTCTTGTTGACTTTTCAACACTCCCTCTCAACAAGAAAGGGATTATCCTTCACCCCAATCCTGTCTCTATGAAATTAAAATTTGCTCCTGGTGAGCGCCTTCGTCAGAATGTCCGCATNCTATGAAATTCAAATTTGCTCCTGGTGAGCGCCTTCGTCAGAATGTCCGCATCCTGATCTTCCGTAGGAATGTATTGAAGCAACATAATCTTCCACTGCACACAATCTCTGAGATGATGATACCAGATATCTATATTCTTAGATCTGTCATGAAATATAGGATTAATCGAGAGTTTAATGCAACTCTGATTATCAAAATAAATCACTGTCGGATCTAAATGAGAACCAAACAAACCAACCAAGATCTTCCTCATCCAGATAGCCTCACATGCAGCTTGGCTCACTACCATGTATTCCGCTTCCGCTGAACTAAGTGCCACGGATCTCTGTTTCCTGCTGTACCAAGAAACAACTGTAGACTCGATGCTAAAGATCCCTCCTGATGTGCTCTTTCTGTCCGTTGGGCTGCCCGCCTAATCTGCCTCTGTGAAGCCATGCAACTTCACCTCATCCATCTGCCTGTACCATAATCCATACTCAGATGTGCCCTTCAGATATCTCAGGACATGCTTCCCCGCCTTCCAAAAGAGTTTGGTAGGCTTAACCATCACTTGACTTAGCTGGTTAACCACATAGCAAATGTCCGGCCTCGTGTTCACTAAATACATTAGTGAACCCACTAACTGTCGATAGACAGTAGCATCCACTACTTCTCCAGAAGTAGCATCCTCTTTCCTCTAGTTTCCTGGAAGAGGAGTATCCATGGGTTTGCAGCCCTCCATGTGAAACTTACCCAGTATCTCTCTTGCATACTTTCCTTGAGACACAAAAATTTCACCATCTCGCTGCCATATTTCCAAACCAAGGAAATAATGAAGAAGGCCCAAATCCTTCATTTCAATCTCCTTTGCAAGGTCCTCCTTGCATGCGTGTATCAGTTGCTCATCACCAGTAAGTATTAAATCATCAACATAAAGCACAATGATCAAAATCTTACCCTCCACCACAAACTGGTATAGGTTTGCATCCTCTTCACTTTTGGTGAAGCCCAATCCGGTGAAATAGCTATCTATCCGAGTGTACCAAGCACGGGGTGCTTGCTTCAGCCCATACAGTGCTCTATTGAGTTTGCACACATGATACTCTCTATCAGAGGTCTCAAAACCTTCTAGCTGCTCGATGTACACTTCTTCCTCAATGATCCCGTTGAGGAACGTAGTTTTTACATCCATCTGATGAATGCACCAGCCCATCTACGCTGAGAGTGCAAGGATGGATCTTATGGAAGAGTACCTTGCGACAGGTGCAAAGGTCTCACCATAATCTATTCCCTCGATATGTGAAAATCCCCGAGCCAAAAACATGGCCTTGTATTTTTCCACACTCCCATTAGCAGCTTTCTTTAGCTTGTATATCCATCTGGAACCTACCACTGATTTATCAATCGGTCTTGGGACAATATCCCATACACTGTTTTTGACAATGGAGTCATACTTCTCTACCATAGCATCAACCCAAGTGGGTTCCTGTACTGCTTCCTAAAAGGAAGATGGTTCAGTCACAATACATTTTCTCATAAGATCCATGTATCCAGCAAATCGATCAGGAGACTGTCTCTGCCTGCGATGTGTAATAGGGGCTCCTATATTCTAGGAAGCATCTAGTCTCAATCTTTCAGCTTTCGTGGTGCGCTTTCTGCCATTTCTGATGGATGGCTCTGCTTGAGTGGTTTCCTCCACTCTATGAACCTCTTCATGTGGCTGATCCACATCTTGAGACTCATCCTTGGGAACCAATAGTTCCTCTTCTGCATGCAAGTCTAGCTCCCTCTCAAGCGACAACCGCATGGCTTTCCCTTCATCGAATTTTATATCCCGTCGCATAACAGTCATCTTACTGTTTGGAAAATACACACGATAATTATGGGGTGTTTCTGTGTACCCCACAAATATCCCAACTTCAGCAGT
>JASDQU010105986.1:109585-132702 GCA_032191745.1 Picea mariana | reverse complement strand
CCATGGAGGTTTGAGACAATGTGGTCTCGTACTCCCTCCAATAGAATCCTCCTCGCCTTTGCTACTTTCTTTTGCCATGCATCAAGATTTGTAGTGTCTGTCGCATATGGCTTAGCAACATCTACGTCAATGTAACCCTTCAAGCCATTGTCTCCAAGCACTGCCTCCGTCCTGTCCTTCCATGCAATGTAGTTAGAGCTGCCCTCGAGTGCATACTCCAACCTCAAGCCATTAAAAGACATTTCGATTTTGAATCAAGTGTCACACCAAGAAAATATTGCAAATTTGAATGTTATCCAACCCAAAAATCAACCCCTTCACTTTCTCCTTGCCCTGGAAGGTTCGCACCCCTCTTGAGAGCAACCTGAAGGGAGTTCGCACCCTGCCTGTGAGTAGCCTGCGAACTGTCCTATTTTGTTCTCACCCTGCTATACTGTCCACCTGCGAGAATTCACTATTTTGTTCACACTCTGCTATACTATCCACCTACGAGAATGCCCTTGTTGTTCGCACCCTGCCTTTGTCTAGGGTGCGAGAATTTTTGTTCTTGAAAACACTGGAAGTTTTCAGTACTGTGTGTTCGCACCCTGCTAGAGACGGGACCTGTGAGAATGCAATTATGTTCGCACCTCACTTCCGTGACTCCGTGGCCTCTGTGGCTCTGATACCATGTAGAAATTTAGATACAAATCAATGTATTCTTGTGATTCTCCTGATCTAACAAGTTCTGCTATTGTTAAATACAGAATCGCTTCTACTATTACTTTTGCGGAAGCAATTTAAACCATGATCACAACCATAAGCACAAAGTGAAATATCAATAACACATAACACAATAAGTTTTACCGGGAAAGCGTAAAGCTAAAAACCCCACTATCATATATTATGTATATCATGAATCATGAAACAATCTCATACAAAGCTCTAATCCAAGAGCTCTCAGTACAATACAATCGTCTCACACTGTCATACACAAATTAGCAAAAAAATGCGCCAATTTCCATGTCCAGACAGCTTGCCTCCTCTGCTCAAACTCTGCAATTTGAATTCTCACAATGAATCGAATGAATCGTTTTCACATGCTCATAAGCATATCCACTGCATGTGTGAAAAAATCACAACTGATAGCCAACTGTCCCTTTCACTTGTTATCTTAACTGGTGTCCATTGAAATGACATGCATGTAGTTAACCGTGGCAAGTCTTTAGTTGCATGCGAGTTTAACTGATTGTGAATTAATGAATAGTTAATTCACTGAACTCGCACTAATACAACTAAGCTTAACTCACTTAACTACACTTACAATTTTGTTACAATTCCAAATCGCTTAGTTATGAATGAGATAATAGATTAATATTTATTGTCTAATTTTAATTAAGGGAAAACTAAATTAGACACATGTTTCTTGTTGACTTTTCAACAGATTTAGAGTCTTAAAATAAAAGATAACATAACAACCTATCTTAATTCTTCCATACTTTAGGAATCTTTTCCAGGTCAAATGTGATTCAAGTGGAGTGACCATTGGTGCAATTGTAATTCAGGATGATAACCCCGTTCCTTATTTTAGTGAGAATTTGAGTGATGCTAAGAAGAAGTATTTAACATATAACAAGGAATTTTATGTTGTAATTCAATATTTGAAAAAGTGGAGACATTACCTTATACCAAAGGAGTTTATTTTGTATACTGGCAATCCGGTATTACAGTTCATAACAAGACAAGAAAAATTGAACTAGAGATATGCCAAAAGGGTATAATTCATACATAATTTTAATTTTGTCATTAAGAATATTAGTGGGAGTGCTAACAAAGTTGCATATGATCTGAGCAAGAGATGTTTAATCTTTCAGGAATTTTGAGTGGAGACATTGGGATTTGAACACCTCAAGGAGATGTACCGGGAAGACCTAGATTTTAAGGAAGATTATGAATCTTGTGAAAATTATTTGATAAGGGATAGGAACCAATGGATGGATTATATAATCCAACAAGGACTGTCACTCAAAGGAATTCGATTGTGTATCTTGAAAATGTTAATGTTTAAGACATTATTATAGATGTTTGCATTTCATTAAATAACAATAGCATAATCCAAGATCACTGAGAAATACACAATCACAAGAGACACAACATTTATCCTGGGAAACCCTTTAGATGAAGAAAACCCAGAAAAACTTCCTTAATATAGATAGCCAAAACAATGCCAGGAGATCTCTTATGCAAATACAAAATGTCCTCTCCTAGATATGTGCAACTCTCTCTATCCTTTGCCGGTAACAGATTAGAACTTGTCTCTCAAACTGAGCAAGTGAGTTGTGTCTAAGTGAGGTGCTAGCCTCCTTTATTTATACAAGTCTGGCATGTGTGAAGTGTCTCTTCACTGGCAGGGCCGACTTCTCAAACTGGGTGGGTAAACCCACCTTTATTATATTTCTGGGTCTCATTAATAACTGTTGGGGCTGACTTCTTATTCTGCCTATTACAATTGTCTTTTGATCAATCCACAAAAGGGGATTGGTCATACTACAATAAACGACATGATCAATCCACAATGGGGATTGATCCTGTGAATAATATATCAATAATAATAAGAATACTCTTTGTAGTTACATTATTTCAACACTCCCCCTTAACAAGAAGGGTATTCTTCAGTATCATCATGCAAGAGAGAGAGGACAACATCATCAATATCATCTTGGCTGGCGTATCTATAAATCATCGAAATTTTTCTTCATCGGAAACATCATCATTCTCAAAGGAATGCCATCATCATCTACATCAATATGTATTAGTATAAAAATTGATACATCATCATAATCACAGCAAAAGGCTGGCTCATCATAATACAAGGCTGGCTTTATGTCACAGTTGTCAAGATGGAAGCTCAGTACTTGTCTCATCTCATCGTTTTTCTTTACGTCACAACACTCATGCTGGAAGAAAGATACTCATCCTATTTTATGTCACAACCATCAGGTTGGAAGCATGATACTAGACTAGATTTACGTCACAGTTATTTAGTTGGAATCTCAGTGATAGTCTCATCATATCATCTTGCTTTACGTCTGACAACTCAGTTAGAAGCAAGGAACATCTCATCTTTCTTTACGTCTAACAACCCGGTCAGAAGCAAGGAACACATCTCATCTTGCTTTACATCTGACAAATCGGTCAGAAGAAAGGAACACATATCATCTTGCTTTACATTTGAAAACTGGGTCAGAAGCAAGGAACATCTCATCTTGCTTTACATATGACAACTAGGTCATAATCAAGGAACATCTCATCTTTTTTTACATCTGACAACTAGGTCAGAAGCAAGGAACATATTTCTTTACATCTAACAACTAGGTCAAAAGAAAGGAACACTTCACATCTTGCTTTACATCTGACAGCTAGGTCAAAAGAAAGGAACATCACATCTACTCCCCCTTTCAAGGAAGGTCCTTTCGGACTAAGCCAAGCTTATCTTAGAAGTACTCAAACTTTACACGAGATAGAGGTTTGGTCAACACGTCAGCAACTTGTTCATCTGTGCTAATGTACTAGAGCTTCAAGGCTCCTCTTTGTACCATGTCATGGATGTAATGATAGCGGATCTATATGTGTTTCGACCTGTCGTGGAATATAGGATTCTTTGCCATCTTTATGCAGCTTTGGTTGTCACATAGAATCACGGTTGCTCTCATCTGCAAGTCAAATAGGTCGGTCAGCAAATTTCGAAGCCATATAGCTTCGCAGCTAGGAGAACATGCGGCAATGTATTCTGCTTCCACTGTGCTGAGAGCAATGCTATATTGCTTCCTACTCTGCCACGAGATCATGGATGATCCCAAACTGAAACAACATCCTAAAGTGATTTTCTTGTCAGAAACACTTTCTACCCAATCTGCATCAGTATATCCACTCAATGTGAAATTATGATCTCCATCATAGCTGAGACCATTATCTATTGTACCTTTGAGGTACCTCATCACATGTCTTGCAGCCACTAGATGAACACATATGGGTTCTACCAGAAACTGACTCAAGGTGTTCATGACAAAACAAATGTCTGGTTCGGTGTTCATCAGGTACATCAATGAACCAATAATCTGTCTGTACAGTGTGGCATCAATCAATTCTAATGAAGTATCGACCAGTAGATTTAGCTTCGCTTCCATGGGTGTATTCATGGAATTGCATTCCAACATGTCGAATCTCTTCAAGATTTCGACCGTGTAATTCCCTTGGTTAAGGAATATCCTCTCAGGACTCTGTCATACCTCAAGACCTAAGAAATAATGCATTAGGCCAAGGTCTTTCATTTCAAATTCTGAGGCGAGTCTCTTTTTACATTCGGTGATGAGATTTTCTTCTCCAGTTAAGAATAAGTCATCCACATATAGCAGTAAGATTACTGGCTCATTGTTCTTGATTTTGAAGTAGAGGTTAGAGTCTGCTTTACTCTTGGTAAAGCCTAAGCTCATCAAGAAGTTTTCTATACAGCCATACCAAGCTCTAGGGGCTTGCTTCAATCCATATAAGGATTTCTTCAATCTCCAGACATGAGACTTACTATCTTCAACCTCAAATCCTTGAGGTTTCTCTATATACACTTCCTTTTTTATGACAAAATTTGGGAAAGATGTCTTCACATCCATCTGGTGCAGCTTCCACTTCATCTTAGTTGCAAGAGCTATGATGGTTCTGATCGAAGTGTATCTGGCCACAGGAGCGAATGTCTCTTCATATTCAATGGCTTCCTTCTGGGAAAATCCATGAGAAACAAATCTTCTGAATACTTCCATCAACAACATATTTTATTTTGAAGAGCCATCTGGAGGATACCACATCTTTATTCTTCGGTCTGGGAACTATTTCCCATACTTCATTCTTCATTATGGATTGGTATTCCTCTGTCATGACATCCKCCCATTCTTTCCTCTGAATGGCTTCTTCAAAGAAAGTAGGCTCCTCTTCTAGGAGATCACACATCAAAGCCGTATAACTGGAGAATGGMTTTGGTCTTTTCACCTTCCTTGGGGAACACCATACTTCTCTCCATCTTGAATAATCTCTCTAGACTAAGCTGGCTTTCTTTTATGGAGGATCATCATTTAAGGAGGTTCTTGTACTTCTACTATATCATGGTCTTCTAGAAGTTCCTCATCTGKGGAAGTTACGACTTCCCTCACTGGTTCTGTAGCTCTGGGAACCTCCCTCATTGCAGTGTTGGGAATTACAGGTTCCTCTTCATATACCTCTTCAAKCTAGCACAATTTAAATTTCTTGAGTTTTGCATCTTCATCAAAGGTCACATCCCTGCTTATCTCAATGTGATGTTGACCTGGTATATAGATTCTGAAGACCTTGGAGACCTCACAGTATCCCACAAATATTCCCTTCTTTCATGAAGGGTCCATATTGTTTCTCTTTTCTTTAGGTATATGATTAAACACTGGACAACCAAATATTTTGAGATGGATTACCTCTGGCTTCTTTCTGGTGAACATATCTTTTGGTGTCTTGAGCCCAAGTGCACTATGGGATAATCTGTTCTACACATAAACAACTGCCATTGTTGCTTCTGCCTATAAGCACATAGGAATATCTTGATCATGGATCATAGTCTTCACAGCTTCCAATATGGTTATGTTCTTCCATTTGGCTACACCGTTTTGTTGGGGATTATAGGGAGTAGTGAGTTCCTTCTTGATCCCAACATCTTTGCAGAATTTCACAAACTCTTTTGAGGTATATTCTCCTCCATTATTTGACCTGAGTATCTTGATATTTCTTTCAGAAAGGTTCTCTATCAAGGCTTTGAATTCCTTGAACTTACTGAACACTTCATCTTTAGTCTTCAAGAAATATATCCAGGTTTTATGAGAGTAATCATCAATGAATGATACATAATATACATACCCACTAATGGAGGACAATGGCATTGGGCCACATACATCTAAATGAATGAGTTCTAGGACTCCTTCTGCCTTGATGTCCCTCTTCGAAAATGGGTTCTTGATGTTCTTCCCTTTTGCACATCCATTGCATACGCCTTCATGGTCACCTTTGAGTTCTGGTAAACATGTGACCACTTTGCATATGTATGGTAGTGCCTTGCAGTTGATGTGAGCTAATCTTTTGTGCCAATATTCTTCAATGGCATGGGTCATGGCATCTTCTGAGTGACCCTTCAACTTATGCAAGCCACATTCTTCTCTTCCAAAGATGATTGCTTCATTTATGGTCTCTTCTTTAGCACGTTTCCTTCCGCAACCTTCACTATAGCTTCCTCAGGGTTATTACATGTGACCTGGAGCAAGGTCAACAAAGCAGCAAGCAAGAATAATATCCTTCTGATAATATAAAGCAATAGAATGAACAATCATCACAGTAGCTCTTTTAGAGATATCACTTATAATTTATCCGAAACAAATATTAAAGGTAAGGAATACAATACGAAATGAGGTCAACACTCTCATAGTGTTGTGACCAAGCATTCTTCCATGGAAACATAGAACTAACACATGAGGTTTCTCCTAGAGAAGGTGTTAGTTGTATCAAACAAAGCATATACCTCTATATTCTCACATGCTATCAGGTATAATACTTTACAAAGACTGTTATCTCAACTATATTCATCAACTTGTCATGTGTACCTGTGAATCTTATCAACTTGATTTAATCAAACCTGGAGCCTTGTCCTCAAGAATGAGTGCTTTCTTTTTTTCCAGGTCTCCTTTACTCAAGTGACAAGTGATTTCTTCAACCTGTCTTCTGTAGTGAGACAATACGCTATCTTGACAGAAGGTTAGGTTAGAGGATAAGCTCTATGATCAAATTTTAATCCTTCTAATAATTTGATCATAGCTTCAACATGCAACACTGATCAAGAGAATTTCATGACAAATAAATTCATATCAGAATAATCACACCTGGGTTGCATCATTTCTTTGAATGTGTTGGATCTTGAGATCCTTCTGGATCTATGGCAAGAGATCCCTTCTCTTGCAAATACTCTTTAAAGTTTAACCATTTAAACATATGTGAGTACATACCTCTGATCGCATTTGTAGGTGGTGGAACCATCTGGAAACAGTGGTAATCATTACCAACTCTTTAAAAACTTCAAGGGTGACTGTAACTGGTAGTATGGTTGCAACTGCAACTGGTACTGAAACTGCAACTGGTTATGAAACTGTAACTTAGGGTTTTATGACGAAACACTAATTTTCCAAACTTCAAATTTTTAAATTCTGATCCAGGGGATAGATGCATTGAGCTGAGGCGAGTTAGAAGGTGCAGTCAGATTTCTGAAATCCAACTTTTAACCCCTCAAACTTGATCTACGGATTTCTGGACTGGTGCTTTTGGTTTTCTGGTACTTCTGGTACTCTAGTTTTTTGGTACTTTGTGAAAACTAGGGTTTCACTTTCCAGGAGATCTAGACACTAAAAAGGTGCACTGAAGGTGCCAAAATGATCCTTGGGGGAGGGCGCACTTTTCTAGATGGTTTTAGGGCTGAAATGACTCACCAACAAAAATCCCTAATTTTCATGTATGGTAATAGTGACGTTTTTCACTCTTGTGAAAGATGCTTCCTTCATCTTGGCTCTGATACCATGTTAATGTTTAATCCATTATTATAGATGTTTGTATTTCATTAAATAACAATAGCATAATCCAAGATCACTGAGAAACACACAATCACAAGAGACACAACATTTATCCTGGGAAACCCTATAGGGGAAGAAAACCCAACAAAACTTCCTTAATATAGATAGCTAATACAATGACAAGAGATCTCTTATGCTATACTTAAATTCCTCTCCTAGATATGCACCACTCTCTCTCTCCTTTGCTGGTAACAGATCAGACCTTGTCTCTCAAACTGAGCAAGTGAGTTGTGTCTAAGTGAGGCGCTAGCCTCCTTTATTTATACAAGTCTAGCACATGTGTAGTGTCTCTTCACTGGCAGGGCTGACTTCTCAAACTAGGTGGGTAAACCCACCTTTATTATATTTCTGGGTCTCTTTAATAACTGTTGGGACCGACTTCTTATTCTTCCTATTACAATTGTCTTTTGACCAATCCACAAAAGGGGATTTGGTCCTATTACAATAACCAACATGTTCAATCCACAATGGGGATTGATCCTATGAATAATATATCAATAATAATAAGAATACTCTTTGCAGTTACATTATTTCAACAGAAATGATCATTGAGGGACGATTTGCTAAAGGAAAAACATAGTGGAGGATTGGATGGATATTTTGGCCATGATAAAAAATATGCACAATTAATTTCTTCATAATATTGGTCAGGAATGAGATCTAATGTAAATACGTTTGTAGAAAAATGCACAATTTTCCAATATGCTAAAGGAAAGCAACAGAACACAGGATTGTATCAACCATTTCCTATTCCAAACAAGCCATGGGATGTTATACGTAGGGATTTTGTTTTGGGATTGCTAAGAACCTAGAGGAGAAATGATTCGATATTTTTGGTAGTTAGAAAATTTTCAAATATGGAACATTTCATACCATGCCAAAAAAAAAAGTGATGCTACTCACATAGAAAATATGTTTTTCAAAGAGATTGTGAGATTGCATGGGTTACCCAGGAGTATAGTCTCAGACAGAGACACAAAATTTGTGGGACACTTTTGGAGGAATTTGGGGAAGAAGATGGGGACAAATTTTTCTTTTATTTCAACATATCACCCTAATACATATGGATACACTGAGGTAGTGAAAAGAAGATTAGGGAATTTGCTAAGGAGTTTGGTAACTGAACATAACAATCACTGAGATCAAATTCTTCCTCAAGCAAAGTTTGCATATAATGACTCACCAAACATGAGTACTCGTAAGATCCCATTATAGATAGTGTATGGAGTGCATCTGAGAGGAATTTCATAATTGATATATTTGGGGAAATTTGAATTTCATAATTGATATATTTGGGGAAATTTGAATCTCTTTATCTCTTTTCTATGAGGTTGCCTTTGGTGGAGGTTTAAAGTGGTGGAGACCTAGTTGGAAGGAACTTGGTTTCTTGGTTTTGAACCATGCCAACACAGAAGTCTATAATGTTGATACTTCTGTTGATCAATTATTAATAGAAATACTCCTTTCCCATCCTATCAATATCTTGCAAATATATGATTACTATCCATGGGCATGTTTGTAATTTTTATTAATGGATTGTGCTATCTGATGTGCTAACTCATTTTATATATTGTCACTATATACTTGCATCGCTTGTTTGTCGAGAATTTCTTGCAAGTGTAAGGCTTTGGGTCAAAGTGTTCAATGGTGGAACGACATCAAATGATTGGATCAAGGTAGGATTATTCCTCATATTGCACATTAGTTTATATAGCACATGTTGGAATTGAGTTGATTTCTGCAGTCATACCTGTCTGTTGTGGTTTACCCATGGCCATAGAGAGTTTTTCCCTTGTAACAGAATTGACAACTCCACTGGGGAGAGATCTTTCTTCTAAGGGTTGAAGTATTTTTCCTTCTTACGTTGCTCTTTTGCCTTTGTATTTCTTGTCGTATCATAGTTGGACATAGTCCGTTCACTCTAGGTCTGAGTTTTCATCCCTTTTACCTTGCCTAGACTTGTTTTAAAGGATATACGCCCTTTTTTCCCTGACAACCGCATGTATACGGTTGTTGTCCCACTACAAGAAGTGTATATATGCCCTTTTGTCTTGAATAGGAGCGTATACCACTTCCCCCTTGCTTGTTCGCTTGGTTTAGTGACTGTTGGGTAGGTTTTGAGGATGACTAAGCCTTATTGGGTCTCTGTGGTACCTGTTGAGATTATTTGGGATGACAAGAAACCTTTTTGGAGTTGAATTTTTTGGGCGACATCTTTCTCTTTGTTTTGCATTTTTTATTTTTCCTTGGTAGTTGGGTTGTCTACTTAGCTGCATGGTATTCTTCTCGAGTGATTGCTTTTATACACAACAAAGTTGTATATCAAGTCGCTTATCAGTCCATGCATTTTCTTTTTAAATACAATGAAAATAAAAAGATAGGCATTTTGCATTGGTTGGTATTTTTGTCTTTGAAATTTTATCATTAGCTCAGCACATTTAATGAAAGATTGCATTTTATTTCTGAGTTGCAGAATTAAAATTGAAGATTGCACTTTTTTATTTAGCATATCATTTACTGAAAAGTTAAAGTTAGGATTTGCATTATATCTATTTTTATTCTTATGTAGAGTCATAACACCATAAGTTTCATTTCCATACCTCTTTGAGTAATCACGGCCAATAAAATTTACGCTTTAAACTAAAATTGATTAGTCACGATTTTATTTTTAGGGTGCACAAACTAGCCTAGGATTTAGTGCCTTGGAATAGGATTTTGTGAGTAAAACTTCTCCAACACAATTAAATCAACTTGTGTGTCTAAGGCAGGGAGATGAGAAATCCATTGTATAATTGGTAATATCAGGAGGCTCTGCTCACATCGGATTTAATCACGAGGTCGTGCGAAGTTAGTTGAAGGGATAACCCCTAGATTCTCACCTAGCATCGGAGATATTTTTGTGGATTTATTCATATTTGGGGATCTTGCTAGTGCCCATACCTTTGTGAGAGGCAGTACTTTCAAGGTTTTAGGTTTTGCTACCCTACCCATACAATGATCTGGACTTACGACTGTTCTCTTGTGCATTGGTTATACAATGGTTTATTAGTTGCTTGACTTAGGTTTCTCATAGGTAACTTGCAGGGGTTATTCTACTTGTACCCTGAGTCAGATAAGGGTTAGACAACACACAACCTTTATGGAAGATTACCTCTCTGGGGGGGTCTGACCGACTAGTTGTTAAGCCTACGAGGGCCCTTATAACTAATTATGTTACCTCCAAACTTTAGCAGGGAGTCTCAGGTCCCTCCTGGACGAGGCATACCTTCTTTAGCAAGGGAGGCCACTCAACCACTTTAGCCCATTTTCATGCATATTGATCGTTTGACTTTTTGATATGCTGTTTGATTACTAGTTAGCCTTAGGATATCTTTTTATTTGTTGAGATTCATAAGTCATCGTGGAGTCAGACCAACTTCCTCACAGGTCTCGTTGGTTGTTACAGTTACCACTGGTTTTCGAGCTATTTCCTTCTAAAAGGTGTAGAGTTATTAGAAGTGGTACACACACATCCACTTTTCAGACTTACGATCCCACAAGGATGAGTATTGAGCCTAGTCTTCATAACACTAGGAGTTCATCAACTCCCAATCCCACTATATTTAATTTCACTCCTTCGACACCTGCAACCGCTACAGTTGCAGTGCCGGAGGCCTACACCGGTACTATGGCTCGGACTATAGTCAATGCTTCCTCTCTTGCCTCTAACCCTTTTGGGGGTTTTGGCTGCTCGCCGAGTTATACTGTTCAGAACATCCCCATGGCTACTAGTCTATTTTCTTATGGTATGCCAAGTTTCACTTCGCAGTATTCGACTACCATCCCAACTGCTGGCCATAATGCTAACCTTGGAGTTGGGGCAACCACACCTCCTTACACTCCTCTTCCATTTGTCAGCTCTCATGTTTCCCAATCGAATCCTAATGTAGGAAGTGTCCCCTTCCATAACCTTAGGTCTAATCCTTCTACGACTGGATGGAACAACCAAGCTGGCAGACAAGTTTTTCCCTATATCCCTATCCCCTCGGTGCCGAATTAAACCAATACTTTTGGCATAATGAATCCACTTCAATCCTCTAGATTCCCACCCAAAGGAGGTCAGTCTTATGCCTTGGACAACCCCCAACCTAGGTCTAATCCAGTTGGGGGTAGTTTTAACAACCCTTAGTTGGGAGCTAATCCAACTGGGGGAAAATTTCATAACCCTTATTAGAACATTCCTACTGGAATGATGCCCAATCCATCTTTCACGAATCCGCCCGGAGGAGGGTATTTTAATTTCGGACAAGGTTATGGTCCTTACCAGAACCTTGGATGGAACACAGCTCCTAATACTTAGTCTTTTGCAGGAGGATGGGGTTAGGTGTGGCAACCCTGTATTCCCTTTCTGGCCACGATTAATATGCCATATTTGTCTAAACTAATTAACGACCCGGTGAGTCATGATCCCACATGGCCCCCTCTCCCCACCAAGCTTCCGTCAGACATTCCAAAGTTTGAAGGTAAGAATGGCAAGGACCCTGGTGATCACGTCACTACTTTTCACCTATGGTGCTCATCGAATTCTTTGAATCACGATTCTATTAGATTATGATTGTTTCAACACACTCTTATCGGTATTGTGTCACAATGGTACATTGAGATACCTAGGGGAACATATGGATCTTTTCAACAGTTAGTGCTTGCCTTCCTTAACCATTTTCAACCACCTATTCGTTACGATGCTGGCCTTGAACTTTTGTTAACTTTATGCCAGGGTTCTGGTACTCATATTTCGGACCATATCTAGGAATGGCGTAGGCAAATATGGTTAGCTAAGACTCCCATACCCCTGGCCTTTCTTTTAGAATGGTTTTTAAAATATTTGTACGCTCCTATTTCAAAGGACGTTGCTACTTCTTAGGTCTTCAATGAGGAAGATGCCATTTTTAAAGCCCAGTAGTTCGATTTGATCTATGCGTAGTAAGGGATGTTATACCATCTTCTTCCTGATGCAGCATGGTTGACTCATGATCCTAGATAGGGTCTTGGGCCCCATGCTGATGGCATTGTGGGGTCCACCAATGTAAAGTCAACAGACTCGACAATGAAGTTTGCTAGAGGAACAGCTTCATCTGGATCCTCCAAACCCATCCAAACAATAGATGTACATTCCGTGCAGTCGTCGAAAAACCCAAATGGTGACCAACAACCAGACGGGAATAAATGGAAAGGTCAAAATAATCATAGAATTGGGAATAATAAACCCAAGGAAAAGACTATTAATGGAAAACAGAATGATAATGCTGGAGAGGGCACACAAAAGAAGCGTAAGTTTAAGTTTCCTTATAAACTTTGTAGTAATGATCACCTTACACACTTATGACCCAAAATTGCGGAGGCTACGAGGCTTTTAAATCTTCCACCCACTATGCTAATGAATCCTTTTCCTCACAACCAACACTTAGCCTCGAGTTCTTCGAATGCCGAAAATGTGTCTGGTGGGAGTCAAAACCCATCATCACAAGATGACGACCATGTTTGTATCAATATGGTCGGTGCAACAATCGATATATCCACTTGCTCTCGAGATTACAACTCTTCAAAAGCTAGTACTAGCCTAGAAGCTCCTCCTCCACCCCCAGAGATGAATTTATAGATTGAGAAACCAAAGACACCACCTCATATTTTGAAAGGAGTATTCAAGTGCTCTACCCATAACCCTAATGTGAAATCCACCCATAACTACTCTATCGTTGAGGATCTGGGCCAAACACCTTGTGCGATGTCATCTTTGGAGGTACTCCAGATGTGTCCATCACAGAGGAATTCCTTACTCTCTGCCTTAGGAGAACTAGAACCTAGTGGCTCAAAGATCATCAAGTTCGATGTCACGGATGTGGAGCCTCGCTTACCATTCCATGTGGCTTTCCAAATCCATGTGGAGTATTCTAAATATACCATCAAACAAGTAGTCATTGATGAGGGTGAGTCCACTTGTGTGATGTCCTTCGCCGATTGGAAAGCTATCGGTTGTCCAACCCTTTCAAAGTCGTTGACCATGTTGACCGCATTCGATGGTCATTCCTTCCACCCTCATGGTATTCTCCCCGCCTTTCCAGTCCAGTTAGGTGGGAATATGGTAGAAGTGGAAGTAGAGGTAGTTGATGCACCTCTCGATTATTACCTATTACTAGGTCGCAATTGGACTTATGCTATGGTCGTCGTCGTATCTTCCATTTTCCGCATGCTTTGTTTTCCTCATCAAGGGGATATTGTGACGATCGATCCGTTATCCTTTGCCTACTCTAGTCCAAACGCATCTGTTGGACCGTCGATCCCTGTGGTCGATAATTCTCAACCGACAATTGAGAATATCGGTGTCGGAATGTATTCTTCTCTCATGGATACTTTTGACTTCTCGATGCCGATTCTCCAACCATTCCTTGGTGACTAAGTAGTCTGTGGCACCCAAGAACTTAGGAAATTTCACCTTCTCGAGTTATCTGTGTATACTACTACTAACTACTGGAGGGAGTTGTGAACCCTCATTACACACATACTCTCTTCCCTCCTCTCAATCGAGGCAACTGATCATCACCTCAGACATCCTATGAAAGGATCTCATCATACCTACCACATATTCCACTGCAACCTTCTCCTGCTCGATAGTTTGTTCATTTCCCCATGGAGTAGATCCGTCTAGCATGGATTTAATTGAAGTAAGCATACATCTACCTCCCACACTACGATGTCTACCCATCCTGCGTCCTCTAACCATGGTAACTGCATGAAACAATTTAAGATTGTATTAGCAATACATCTTTAATTTTTAATATAAAACTATGGGAGGGGTAACAGGTCCGGTGTCGCAAAGTTGAACCAAATCTAATACCGCATGAAACAACCCCTTGTATACACAACACAAAGTAAACGAATAAAAATAAATAACATAATTTTATTTTGTTTTAAAAACAATCAATATCACAAACTATCCTTTGGAACATTATTTAAAAAAGTAAATTAATTCTTAATAACAACAAGTATAAATAATCGATCTAATTATTCAGTATCATTCCAAAAACCATAATGTACTATCCATGCAACATAACAATTGTAACAACCCTCTAAATATAGTCTAACAGTTGAAAAACTATAAGTTTATAACCAATACTTATGACAATATTGATTGTAAAATTATTATAGAAACCCACCACCTTGTCTTAACTAAGATTACATTGCGTCAACAATTCTACCTTATCAAGAATTTATTGTCATATGATACAAATTTAAGACGATATATATAAGACACAAGAGTAATAGTAAGTAATTGTCTATCTTAATTTATGTGGCGCATTTTGGGCAATATTTTATTTAGGTCAAAATGCTTATGTATACTAAATGTGCATATTGCATCATCATTCGATAGTGATTAAAATATTACGAACTTTATAAGAGTACACATATTCCATTCCTAAATACTATTTCATGGTATCAATTATTGAATTATAATCGTTAATAACTTATAATTATTAGATTATAACTATTGACCAAAATAAATAAATAAATATATATATATATATATATATATATATATATATATATTAAATTTTCATGTAAATTCTCATAATCCCTTTTGTCTATAATAGTAGACTATACTTGTAAAGCGAACTTCAATTATTATTTTTAAACAATAGTATATCATCTCATAATGTTAAGTTATGCATTTGTCTATTAATATTGTTCTTTTACACAATGGAATCAATACTAAGATNATATATATATATATATATATATATATATATATATATATTAAATTTTCATGTAAATTCTCATAATCCCTTTTGTCTATAATAGTAGACTATACTTGTAGAGCGAACTTCAATTATTATTTTTAAACAATAGTATATCATCTCATAATGTTAAGTTATGCATTTGTCTATTAATATTGTTCTTTTACACAATGGAATCAATACTAAGATTACTTAATAATCTAATATAACAAGTAAAACCCTCAAAAAAGGATATTGTTCAGGATAGTTCCTTATGAAAAGCATATGTTCTCAAGAATTAATATGATTCCTTAAAATTTCTTAGAAATATTTCAACTATAAGTTTTGTCAAGTAGTCTTCTATAGGACGACAGAAATGGAAGGAATGAGTCACACCTCTTCCACATCTTACTTCTAATCGTTAATAAGAGAAATATACTCACGTTTAAATTTTAGCTCGAGATGCAATGGTTCAATCTATCAGTTCGCCTTGCATAGAAAAGGACTTACAAAGTGAATAATCAATGGCTGGTATTAAATAGGGATCCGGTCCCTAACGTTGACATATCCAAAAAAAAAAAAAAATTTAAGCGTCGAAGAATCAATTTCTTTCCACTGTCATTATTTATGCTAACATTTGATTAATAATCACTTCGGGAATTCTAACTAGAACTCCATAATGCTGACTTCCAGTACAAACAGTGAGTTAACTAGTCCAAGCGTGTAATAAAACTTCTCTTAACTGAAAGTATAAATGATCAGTTGTATCTACGGAGGTTTGCAAAACATGAGAAACAACAGAAGACTACCTAAAGTCTTGTTACTATCGCGCTAGAAAAATATTCCATTTTCCTTTCACTCCTTAAAATTCGATGATGTTGCTTTAGTTTCTAAGCTCAATGGAAAGGGACTACACCATTTTACTGATTAAACTGCAGGTCTACAGGATCGTTGTGGTTCCTCAATGTCCTTGCTCAAAAATATGATTTTCAAAGAGAAAACTGAAGAATCGTTCTTGGTTCCATATTTTCCACTTGTTAAGAGAAAATCTCGTTGAAGAAGTTACCACTCTTAAATTGCGGTTAAAATCTATCAAGTAAATCTTGTCATCAAGGATGAAAGAAATATTTAGCAATCAAACTTTCAATTTTGTCTACCGATCCATAGTTATAAGTCTTCCAACAAAAGAATCGTCAGACAGAACTTCGTGTAATCTAAGTTTATTTCGCTATATCACAGCG
This sequence comes from Picea mariana, assembly GCA_032191745.1. Taxonomy (NCBI): domain Eukaryota; kingdom Viridiplantae; phylum Streptophyta; class Pinopsida; order Pinales; family Pinaceae; genus Picea; species Picea mariana. Next base: position 116,046 of record JASDQU010105986.1, on the reverse strand, counting down.
TAGGGTAAAACTACAGGCCATACAATAATCCATGTGATGAATGGAAATACTCGTCAAATTTATAAGAGATAAGACAGAAGAATCCCTATCACTCACAAGTTCAAGTTTAAGCGTTTTCTTAAAAATCAACTTAACTAACTGAAAGATCGCTAACATCCGAAAGGTACCTTTAATAACTTTTGATGGGAACTAACAATAAGATATAGGTATCTATAACCAGGTTTATGCCGGTGGCCTTTGAAAAAAAATATCATCAAAATTATACCAACCTCACACAATAAATATACCGATCTCAAGTAAATCTTTGAAAATACACTTGCTCCTTTCATCTCGTCAAATAAATCAGCAATTCTTGGCCATAGATACTGGTTCTTGATCATGGACTTGTTTAATTGACAATATTAAATGAAAATAATTCATGATTCATCTTTCTATCTTAAAAAAATAACTGGAGCACCCACGACGACACACTTGGATCTATAAGTCCCAAGTCTAACAAATCCTTCAGTTGCATCTTCCTCTTTTGCAATTCAGGGGTCGACATATGATATGGCATCCTAGCAGTCGGTTATGTTCCAGGTTTCAAATCTATGGTAAAATCTAATTCTCTTTGTGGCGATAAATCTGGTCGTTCCTCTAGAAATACGTCGATGAATTATGATACTACAAGAAAGTTTCTTCAGTGTCTCCTTTTTCGTTAAGTGGTAAGATAGAATACAACTTACATCCCACGCTCCTTGGTTTCTTCCCACAATTACTCTACTATGTCTCAAATCCTCCTTCAAACTTAATCGTTTTGTCTTGGAATTAAGTATCACATGATGCAATTATAACGAGTCCATTCCAATTAAAATGTTGTAAGATCCTAATATCATGACATAAAGGTTTACACTTATGAAGAAATCACCCAAGTTAATGTTACAATCCTTAACTTTTCCTCCAAACTTTTGCTTGGCACCTGATGCCATTTCTACATAACGAAACTCATCTTGTTCCACTGCCTTCACCTTAATTCTCTTAAGCGCAACAATAGATATAAAACTATCAATAGATCCCAGATCTATCAATAGATTCCAGATCTATCAAAACACTAAACTACTGATCAATTATCAAACATGAAGTCTCGTGTACTGTAGACTGATGCTCGGCCTGGTGGTTATTCACTGCTGCATGAATCATGTGGGCCTTGCCCAAATCTCCCACTGTCGTGAGTCCTATTGATGCAACAACTCTTTGCATCTCAATAGGACAGTCTCTTTGATAGTGGGTCTCTCCACATGTCCAACATCTGTTCTTCGAACTGATTCTCTTAGTTCGAGAAGAAGGAGTTGCTGGCCTAGGAGTTTGCGGTTCTCATCTTTTTTGTGGAATAGATCTAAACTATTGTCGATGCTATGGACATCGTTGTTTTTTCTTCTACTATGGTGATATGTATGGAGTTCTTTGTTGAGGAGTTTGTCGGCGTGTTGTCGAGATTAAAACTCCTATAGGCATATCACAGTGCCCATAAGTCTTTCTAAATGGTGTTTGATGCAGCGATGCTCTAGGTGGTGTCTGTCGTGTCTTCTTGCAAGCAGTCTTACCTTGAACCCCAATGTTCAGCTCTTCCTCAACAATCAGGGCCTTCTTAACTACATCGTGCAATGTTTGAGGCATCGATATCCTCACTTTCGCATGAATGTTGAAGTTGAGACTGAACATAAACTTATTAACTTTTAATTTCTCATTGTTCAGATGTGGAGAATTTATGAGTAACTCCATTTACTTGTCCTCGTACTCTAGCATCGTATGACTACCCTATCGTCAGGCATTTAACTCATTAAGTTGGTGATCAATGAATTCATAAAAAAATTACCTCTCCTGGCATCATTCCTTGAACAATTCCTATGACACATCTTCAACGGCCATGCTTAGTTGAGGTAAGAGTGTATTCCACCAAATAAGCACACTCCCTTTCAGTTGAAATAATTCCATGTAGACCTTCATGTTGGAGGTTTAATAGTGTAGTGCGAAGTACATCACCATGTTATCCAACCATACCTCGAAGGTTAAGCCATCCGTGGCACCCCAAAACTCAGGAAAATTTATCTTCTCGAGTTCTCTGTGTATATGACTACTAACTAATTGAGGGTGTTGTGAACCCTCATTGGGCACATACTCTCTTCCCTCCTCTTGATCAAGGCATATAATCAACACCTCAAAAATCCTCTGAAAGGATCTCATCATACCTACCGCATCTCCCACTCCAACCTGCCCCTTCTCAGTAGTGTGCTCATTTCTATGTGGAGGAGATTCCTTTCATGTGGTTGTACTAAGAGGAAGTGTTCTCCTTCCTTCTGCACCATGAAGTCTAATCATCCTATGTCCTCTAACCATGGTACCTGCATGGAAGAATTTCAAATTGTATTAGCAATATATCTTTAATTTTTAATATAAAATATTGTAAGGTGTAATGAGTCTGGTGTCGTTGAATTGAACCCACTCTAATACCACATAAAACAACCCCTTTATACAAAACACAATGTAAGAAAGTACAAACAAATAACATACAATTTTTTGTTTTAAAAACAGTCAAGATCATGAACTATCCTTTACAACATTATATAAACAAGCAAATTAATTCATAATAAAAACAAATATAAATAATGGATCTATTTATTTAATATCGTTCCAATAACCATGGTCTACTATCCATGTAACATACAATTGTAACAACCCTCTAAATATAGTCTAACAGTTGAACAACTATAACTTTATAACCAATACTTATGATAATATTGATTGTAAAACTATTATAGAAACTCGCAACCTTGATTTGATTGTAAAACTATTATAGACTCTCACAAGCTTGATTTAACTGAGATTACATTGCGTCAACAGTTCTACCTTACCAAGAATTTATTGTCATACGATACTAATGTAAGACGATATATCTAAGATGCAAGAGTAATAGTAAGTAAGTGTCTACATTAATTTATGTGGTGCATTTTACACAATTTTTTATTTATGTCAAAATTCTTGTGTATACTAAGAGTGCATATCGCATCGTCATTCGATAGTGATTAAAATATTATGACCTTTATAAGAGTAGATATTATGAATTATCATTTTATAATAATTATCTTCAATCAATAATTAAAGATCAATAGAGAAACATTAAGTATATATTTACCTCTTAACACCTCATAATAAAATTATAATACATAAAATAATCGTTAAGACTAGGTTCGACTATTTCATTCCTAAATACTATTTCATGGTATCCATTATTGAATTATAATCATTAATAACTTATAGTTATGAGATTAAAACTATTGACCCAAATATAAAAATTATATATATATATATATATATATATATATATATATAATTTACACTTTCACTGTAAATTATCATAATCTCTTTTCTCTATAATAGTAGACTATACTTGTACAAGCGAACTTCAAATTGTTTTTTTTTAAAACAATAGTATATCATCTCTTAAAGTTACGTTATGAATTTGTCTATTAATATTGTTCTTTTACACAATTGAATCGATACTAAGATTACTTATTAATCTAATATAACAAGTAAAACCCTCAAACAAGGATATTGTTCATAATAGTTCCATATCAAAAGCATATTTTCTCAAGAATTAATATGATTCCTTAAAATTGCTTATAAATATTTCAACTGTAATGTTTTCAAGTAGTATTCTATAGGACGGAAGCAATGCAAGAAGGAGTCACACCTCTCTCGCATGTTACTGCTAATCGTTAAGAAGAGAAATATACTCACGTTTAAATTTTAGCTCGATATGCCAAGGTTCAATCTTTCATAGAAAAGGACTTATAAAGTGAATAATCAGTGGTTCGTATTATTTAGGGATGTCGTCCCTAAACTTTGACGTAGCCGAAAGAAAAACGCCCAACGTCGAACAATCAATTTCCTTCGACTAGCATTATCTACACTAACATTTAATTAATAATCACTTCAGGAATTCTAACTGGAACTCCATAATGATAACTTCCAGTACTAACCTTGATTTAACCAGTCCAAGCGCATAATAAAAAATTTCCTAACTGAAAGTATAAATGATTAGTTGTATCTACGGAGCTTCATGAAAGACGAGAAACAACAGAAGACTACCTAAAGTCCTGTTACTATCGCACTGGAAAAATATTCCCTTTTCCTTTCACTTTCTGAAATTTGGTTTGTTGCTTTCATTTCTAAGCTCAAAGGAAATGAACTACAATGTTTTACTGATTAAAATGTAGGTCTACGGGATCGTTGTGTTTCCTCAACGTCACTGCTCCAAAAGATGATTCTAAAAGAGAAAACTTAAGATCGTTCCAACTAGGGACTATTAACGAAGTTTTGGTTCCAGATTTTCCACTTGTTAAGCGATAAATATCGCTAAAGAAGTTACCACCATTAAATTGCGGTTAAACGTTATCAAGTAAAGCTTGTAATCAAGGCTGAAATGAAAATTTAGCAACCAAACTTTCCGTTTTTTCTACCAATCCATAGTTATAAGTCTTCCAACAAAATAATCTAACTTGGTTTATTTGGTTACAATCAAATAGACCAAGTTAGATTGTGGATAGGGATTGCATTTAATATTTAGTTTAATGTGTGAATGTATAAATTCATGTAAGTTAGTAGAGGCAAAACGACTGTGAGAGACTAAGTGTATGAGAGACTTGCAAATCTGATGTAATCTACATAATCCGAATAATAAGAAAACCTATGCTTATGCTTGGCGGACGTAGCCCAACGTTTGGGTGAACCACGTGAAATCCCTATATCTATTTCTTATGTTTGTGATTGTTAATTATCACTGTAAATTGTGTTTTCCACATTGACAATTGCAACAAGTGGTACGAGAGCTGATTAGCACTAGTGGAAGGAGCTTCAAATTCTCGAAAAAGTCGGCAGAAGTTAAATTTGTGTGAGGATGCGTAAATTATACATTTCCACAGGTCCCTCCTCTAGAAGGGTGCGGTGACATCAAAAATTTCCTCCGTTCAGAAAAAGACACAGTGCGTAAAGTTTTTCCCGTTTCCGCACCCCAACTGTTGGAAACGGTGACAACAATTCATCCGTGAATAGGATTTTAGATCCTATAAACCAAAGTTGGTTGTAACCAATGCGACCAAGTTAGAATATGGATGAGATCACAATTAATAATGAGTTTCTAATATATTGCTATAAAATTGTATTCCCATAGAGGTTGTGAGTGTCAGAGAGGAGTGAGACCCGACTGTAATCTTCATTAGCTGAATAATAAGACAACCGAAACATATGCTTGGTGGACGTAGCCCAATTTTTGGGTGAACCACGTAAATTGCTGTGTTCTTTGTTTGCATTTGTATTGGTTATCTTATGGTAATTTGTGTTTCCGCATTTGCAAATTACAACAAGTGGTATCAGAGCTGAGGAAGAGCTGAGGAGGATGCAAACTAGAAGAAGCCGCATTAAATCCGCGTTGAAATCGATGTTGAAATAGCATTGGCACTTGGCTACCATTGCAAAGGAGCGCCAACGCTGGAGACCAGGTCGAAGGGCGCGTTGATTAATCAAAATCGCTGTTTTTTTGAGAGGGAGCGCCGAAAGGGAGCGAGCGCCAGCGCTCTAGTCCACTTACGTGCGGATTATAGTTTTGAGGCAGTGCACCCCTGTACCCTCCCAAGGAGCGCCGAAAAAGATTCCTGTGAAATGTTTTTTCAAAAACTATACGTTTACGTTTTTTGGCAAGTATTAAAGATTCTTGTCATTTAAAAGTATACGTTTACTTTTCTTTTGGAAAGTATTAAAGATTTTATACTTTTTACTTTTTGGGAAATTACTAAAGAAAGGTTTTTTATTATATTTGACAATGAAAATATAATATGGAGGATGTTGAAGGGTGGAGGAATAAGGTGGAGTGGATTTTTTATTAAATCTGTGGAGGAATAAGGTATGCAATTTTCTTTTGAAAATTGCACAAGATTATTTCTTCACATTTTTTTTTAAAAGGGCCTTGGATATTACAAACAGTGGTGTTTGTTTCTTTTATGTTTCCTCTAATGAAAAAGATGTAGAGTGCTAAGTTTGAAATTGAAAAATTTAATGGCAAGAACAATTTCGAGATCTGGAAGGTTAAGATGCACGATTTGCTCGTGCAACAAGGAGTGGTGAAGGCGCTTTTGGGAAAAGAAAAGCATCCCGCGTCCATAACAGATGAAGACTGGGATGAGATGGATGTGAGAGCACTGAGTGTCATACGCCTGTGTTTTGCCGGCGATGTACTGTTCAACATTGTTACAGAGAAGATAGCAGCCAGTTTGTGGTCAAAGCTGGAAAGCTTGTACATGACGAAATTGTTACACATTATTTTCGTCATCCCTATGATCATTAATGATGTAAAACCTATCTATTGCCTTTAGAGGGGTCACAGTGGCCTGAGTTCCTGAAGAAGAAGGAAGAAGAACTTTTCGTGA
>JASDQU010105986.1:92449-103623 GCA_032191745.1 Picea mariana | reverse complement strand
CAACCCTCTAAATATAGTCTAACAGTTGAACAACTATAACTTTATAACCAATACTTATGATAATATTGATTGTAAAACTATTATAGAAACTCGCAACCTTGATTTGATTGTAAAACTATTATAGACTCTCACAAGCTTGATTTAACTGAGATTACATTGCGTCAACAGTTCTACCTTACCAAGAATTTATTGTCATACGATACTAATGTAAGACGATATATCTAAGATGCAAGAGTAATAGTAAGTAAGTGTCTACATTAATTTATGTGGTGCATTTTACACAATTTTTTATTTATGTCAAAATTCTTGTGTATACTAAGAGTGCATATCGCATCGTCATTCGATAGTGATTAAAATATTATGACCTTTATAAGAGTAGATATTATGAATTATCATTTTATAATAATTATCTTCAATCAATAATTAAAGATCAATAGAGAAACATTAAGTATATATTTACCTCTTAACACCTCATAATAAAATTATAATACATAAAATAATCGTTAAGACTAGGTTCGACTATTTCATTCCTAAATACTATTTCATGGTATCCATTATTGAATTATAATCATTAATAACTTATAGTTATGAGATTAAAACTATTGACCCAAATATAAAAATTATATATATATATATATATATATATATATATATATAATTTACACTTTCACTGTAAATTATCATAATCTCTTTTCTCTATAATAGTAGACTATACTTGTACAAGCGAACTTCAAATTGTTTTTTTTTAAAACAATAGTATATCATCTCTTAAAGTTACGTTATGAATTTGTCTATTAATATTGTTCTTTTACACAATTGAATCGATACTAAGATTACTTATTAATCTAATATAACAAGTAAAACCCTCAAACAAGGATATTGTTCATAATAGTTCCATATCAAAAGCATATTTTCTCAAGAATTAATATGATTCCTTAAAATTGCTTATAAATATTTCAACTGTAATGTTTTCAAGTAGTATTCTATAGGACGGAAGCAATGCAAGAAGGAGTCACACCTCTCTCGCATGTTACTGCTAATCGTTAAGAAGAGAAATATACTCACGTTTAAATTTTAGCTCGATATGCCAAGGTTCAATCTTTCATAGAAAAGGACTTATAAAGTGAATAATCAGTGGTTCGTATTATTTAGGGATGTCGTCCCTAAACTTTGACGTAGCCGAAAGAAAAACGCCCAACGTCGAACAATCAATTTCTTTCCACTAGCATTATCTACACTAACATTTAATTAATAATCACTTCACGAATTCTAACTGGAACTCCATAATGATAACTTCCAGTACTAACCTTGATTTAACCAGTCCAAGCGCATAATAAAAAATTTCCTAATTGAAAGTATAAATGATTAGTTGTATCTACGGAGGTTCATGAAAGACGAGAAACAACAGAAGACTACCTAAAGTCCTGTTACTATCGCACTGGAAAAATATTCCCTTTTTCTTTCACTGTCTGAAATTTGGTTTGTTGCTTTCATTTCTAAGCTCAAAGGAAAGGGACTACAATGTTTTACTGATTAAAATGTAGGTCTACGGGATCGTTGTGTTTCCTCAACGTCAGTGCTCCAAAAGATGATTTTAAAAGAGAAAACTAAAGATCGTTCCAACTAGAGACTATTAACGAAGTTTTGGTTCCAGATTTTCCACTTGTTAAGCGAAAAATATCGCTAAAGAAGTTACCACCATTAAATTGCGGTTAAACGTTATCAAGTAAAGCTTGTTATCAGGGCTGAAATGAAAATTTAGCAACCAAACTTTCCGTTTTTTTAACCAATCCATAGTTATAAGTCTTCCAACAAAATAATCTAACTTACAACCAAATAGACCAAATTAGATTGTGGATAGGGATTGCATTTAATATTCAGTTTCATGTGTGAATGTATAAATTCATGTAAGTTAGTAGAGCCAAAATGACTGTGAGAGACTAAGTGTATGAGAAACTTGCAAATCTGATGTAATTTACATAATCCGAATAATAAGAAAACCTATACTTATGCTTGGCAAACGTAACCCAACATTTGAGTGAACCAGGTGAAATCCCTGTATCTATTTCTTATGTTTGTGATTGTTAATCATCACTGTAAATTATGTTTTCCACATTGACAATTGCAACAAGTGGTACCAGAGCTGATTAGCACAGATTGAAGGAGCTTCAAATTCTCGAAAAAGTCGGCAAAAGTAAAAGTTAAATCTGTGTGAGGGTGCGTAAATTATACATTTCCACAGGTCCCTCCTCTGGAAGGGTGCGGCGACATCAGAAATTTCCGCCGTTCAGAAAAAGACACTGTGTCGAGAGGTGCGGACTCCGTGCACTCTCGTGTTGAGTGAGGTGCCGCGGCTCCTTAGTCCGCGGTAAGATTTCTTTGTTTTGGAATTTTATGGTATGCTCCCGTGAAGAAATTTGTATTTTCAAAAGAATTTTAAAGGAATTTTTCATTACTGAATTTCATTTAATTTTTTTTTAAAGGTAATGTGAATAAGAAGTCGATTCACGTCGAGTTAAAAGGTATAAAAATATTATTATTGGAAATATAGTATGTAAAAAGGTTAAAAAAAGTGGATATAAAGGGTGTTTTTTATTATTTTAAATATTTTGGGGTTATTACTTAACCTTGTTTATTAAGATACACATTTAATTTTATTTATAATTCCTCTACATTTAAAAAGGTTTTATAAGCAATGGATATTGGGAGGTTTTTTGTGCTAATGGCTAAGATGTAGAGTTTTAAGCTTGAAATTGAAAAGTTCAGCGGTAAAAACAACTTTGAGCAGCTCAAGATGCATGAGCTGCTCGTGCAACAAATCATGGTGAAGGTGCTTTTGGGAAAAGCAAAGAAGCCCGCATCCATAATAGACGATGACTGGGATGAGATGGATGCGAGAGCACTGAGTGCCATACGCCTGTGTTTGGCCAACGATGTTCTGTTCGATATTGTCTCGGAGAAGACAACAACCAGTTTGTGGAGCAAGTTGGAAAATCTATACATGACGAAGCCCTTGACAAGCAGAATCTACTTGAAGAGACAACTATACAGTTTGCCGATGAAAGAAGGTACAAAAGTTGTTGACCATTTAAATACCTTCAATACCCTTATAGTTCAATTGACTAGTATGGAAGTTAAATTAGAAGATGAGGATAACGCTATTACACTGTTGTGTTTGTTTCCTGAGTCTTGGGATAATCTAGTCATCTCCATTAGTTTTATCTCAACAAAAGTTTTAGATTATGACTCTGTTGTGGGAGGTTTGTTGGCTAAGGAGATGAGGAGAAAATCTAGTAAAGAAACCTCAACTTCAGAGGCGATGCTGATCAGAGGTCGAACCACAGAGAAGAATGAGAGAAGTTATTTCCGATCTAAGTCAAGATAGAGAAAGGGTAAAGAAAAATGTTGGCACTGTGGCAAAACAGGACATCTCAACAAAGATTGCTCGAAGAGAAAAGAATCTAAGGAAAACTCTATGAAGGAAGAAAATTTGATTGTAACAAATTCAGGTATAATTGATCACGTTTTATCCATTTCTAGTAATTTACAATATCAAGAAGAATGGAAGTTAGATTCAGATGCCTCCCACCACATGTGATTACATAGAAATTGGTTCTTTTCTTACCAATTTGTTAATGAGGGTGTAGCATTTATGGGAAATGGTATTCCATGTAAAACTGTTGGAGTTGGCAGTATTAGAATCAGGATGTTTGATGGTATTGTTAGGGAATTACCAGATGTTAGATATGTACCTGAGCTTAAATCAAATTTGATTTCATTAGGAGTGTTGGATTCTTGTGGATATAAGTATACAGTTCAAGGTGGAGCTCTCATAGTGTCGAAAGAGAATTTAGTAGTGATGAAGGGAACCAAGGTTGATAACTTTTATAAGTTGGAAGGTAGTACTAAAGTGGCATATGAAGTGACAGATGTATCTTCTTGTTTATGGAAAAAACATCAAATTCATAAGAGCAAGAAAGAATTGCGGGTAGTGGTAAGAGGTAAATCAGTTCCAGACTTGAAATCTTTGTTTCCGAATTCCTGCTTGTTTTATATCTCTGCAAGTTATGATGATGGTATAAAGGGATGTTGTGTGTGGGATCCTACTTCTCATAAGGTCATCATTGACAGAGATATAATATGTATGGAACAACCAAAAGGGTTGGTTCAAGATCACAACGGTAAATTTGTTTGCATGCTAGGTAATTCATTGTATGGCCTATTGGTACCCAGACAAATATACAAGATGTTTGAATCCTTCATAGCGAGTCAGAATTTTTCAAAGGGTAGGAATGACTATACGATTTATAGTACATTCAGAGTCTTAATGTTCTTTGTTGATGATATGCTCGATGCAAGCTGAAGCATGGATAAAATCAGTAAGAAAATGACTCAGGTGGACAGGACAATTTAGATGAGGGATTAAGGAGCAACAAAACAAGTTGTGGACATGGAAGTACACAGAGATGGTAATGGTAAGTTGTGGTTGGAGTTCAGAATGAACATTGTAAAACCAATTTTTATCCCTCTTGCTTTCCATTATAAGTTTTCTTCAAGTATAGGGCATGTCTATAAAGAAGAAAAGGTTATGTCTCGTGTAAGTTTAGTAGGAGGTCTTTTGTATGTGATGAAATGGTTAAGACCATATGTTTCACATGCTAATGAGGTTGTCAGAAACATGACAGATTCATGTGTTGCAGTGAAATGGGTGCTTCAACGTATGAGAAGAGCAAATGTCACCGATAAAGGTTACACCGATATGGTCTGTGATGATTGTAATGTATATTGTAATATAGTTGTCTTGGATAGAAGGAGATCTATCACTAAATATGTTTCAAAACAAAGTTGTGGAAGACATGTTGAAGGTCGAGTGACCCCTCAGGAAATCCAAACTTATGTAAGTCACACATGCGAGATCATGAAACTAGTTTTATTAGAGAAGTTGCAGTGGTGTTTGGCTTCTCTTGGCTTGCAATAAAGGTGATGAAAAAAAGGAATAAGCAAGGTATAAGGTTAATTGTTGTCAAGGTGGAGATTGTTGGGATTTGGTGGAGATTTAGATCCTATCATTCTGCGTTGGTTACAACCAACTAGACAAAGTTAGATTGTGAATAGGGATTGCATTTAATATTCAATTTCATGTGTGAATGTATAAATTCATGTAATCCCGTAGAGGAAAAACAAATGTGAGATACAGAGTGTATGAGAGACTTCAAAATCTGATGTAATATCCATAATCCGAATAATAAGAGAGCCTATGCCTATGCTTGATGGACATTGCACAACATTTGGGTGAACCACGTGAAATACCTGTGTCTATTTCTTATGTGTGTAATTGTTAATTATCACTGTGAATTGTGTTTTCTGCATTGACAATTGCAACATATATCACATGGTAGGGTAAAAATATGGACCATACAATAATCCATGTGATGAATGGAATTACTCGTCAAATTTCTAAGAGATAAGACAAAAGAATCCCTATCACTCACAGGGTCAATTTTAAGAGTTTGCTTAAAAAACAACTCAACTAATTGAAGATCGCTAACATACAAAAGATACCTTTAATAAATTTTGATGGGAACTAACAATAAGATATAGTTATCTATAACCAGGTTTATTCTGGTGGCCTATGAAAAATAATATCATGAAAATTATACCAAACTCACACAGTAAATGTCAATTTAATATAAAACACATTGATAATCAACCTAAAATATTTTTGAATTAAAATGTCCATTGACCATTTTAAGGATTGGAAACTCCAGATATGCGTGGGAATCTAAAATACTGATCATCGTAAGATGGAATGGAACTCCCTTCTTAATCGTCACCAAATTATTACCCTTGAAAGAATTCCTATAGATGAATAAAGGTTATGATTCACTTCCAATAGTTACCCTAGACGATTTATCACTGATAGAGCAAGAAATTTATTTGATTGGAGAGAAGATCCCACAAAAGAAATACAATTCATCTGTTGATGGAATTGAAATCAACGAAGGACAAGAAGACAACATAACTTCTATTCCTTAAGGTAATGTCTAATAATGTGATTCAATCTACGCATTAATTTAAATTTCAATGATGATATTGAATTGGAACAGTGTTTAAAATCGATATAGAATGATGGAACAAGTTTTCTTCAATGATTGACGGGGTATCAATTCTTCTTCTTCTGTAGACATGGCAGTTTAGGAGGTGAAAAAACAATAATTTGTCCACAAGAAATAATTGCATTTTATGTAACTGAATTGGTAAATCAATAATCAAAAACTTTCTTCCAAAATAAATATTCTGATGATGAAAAAATATATCAGCATCCATCTTTTTTTTGTACAAAATATTTTCATCTCATATCAAGCAACAAGAGCATATTTTTTTTAAAAAAACAAAAACTAATGTGTCATTTCGTATAAAATGAAAGGTATTCCTTTACAACGATTATAAAAGGTCATTACTATGTATCAGTCAATACTATAACATATTAGATATTATTTTTGGGATTAACTGCGTAGTGTAAGTCATTAATCTATGACCCATATTCATGAGTATTAGTTGCAACTGACCAATAATTCTCATGATTTGAATAGTCCACTTAGCACTCATTGCATCGGGTGATGCTCACAGGGGTGAAGAAATGGGATTGAAACCAAGGAAATGAATCGCATAGCATCAATCATCACTTCCGGGGCTTGCACCCGGTAACCAGGACTTCCCAGGTGGTCACCCATCAACCATGATGCTATGCGTAATCCATAAAAATCCATTTTCGTTTAAACAATGAACAATATACAATCAAGTACTGTAACCAGGGATATATACAATGCGGAATTATATTCATCTTGATTTCCTGTGCATGTCCTTTCTTCTCCTACTAATCAAAATTTCACCGGTACCTCCCAGCCAATGCTAGGGGTATTATTCTCCCTCCTTTTCCCCCGAGCCACAAAGGGGCCACACACAGAAAAACTAGAAACTCAATAGCACAAAATTTCCCTCGCAAGGAGATGATTTCATCTCGTCCACAAGTTTGAACCTAACTCTCACAAGTAAACTCAATCAATAAAAATTTTAGTAGCATAACATTCATCCAACAATAGGGTAATTTCTCTCTTCCTCTTTATTTCATTTATATGAAAATTAGCAATGACACTTGTCCTCTCATGCACAATTAATTAATTTTTAATAATTTAATTAAATATTATTCACCCACTACACATGTCAAACTCTCCCCAAGATGCACATGTTAATTCTCTTTTTAATTTAATTAATTTGACAATTTCCCTCACTTTCCCCAACTTGTTCTTACATTTTCTCTTAGTTGTCTCTTAGTTCCCCAATCGCTCATTTATTTTCTGTCCCCTAATTAAATTTCAGTTTGAGTTGATTTATGAGCCTTATTTTACTTAGGATTGGTGATTGATTGACTTAAAATACTAACTCTATGTGGACAACCTATTATGTCATGTTTTTAATTTTTTATTAATGAAAAAAAATCATTTTTCTTATTTTTATGCATACATGTGTGTATACCCAATATTATTCTTATTTCTTTTTTAACTTAACTTGCTAGTCTAATTCCCTTTATTCCCTTTTACTGTTTTAATTTAGTCAATCCTCTTAAGATTATACTCTTTGTTAATTTTTTTTTTTTATAAATTAATAATCAATTGTATGCTCTTTATAACAATGTCTAAGTATTTTATTTTAATTTTCTAGGCATTGTAGATTTTTGTTTGATCACATTTTGTTTACGTGACGTTCCATTCAAGATGAACTTCCATGATCCAAGGGTGCCACTTGCCATTGACTAGTTTGAAATTTTGTCATACACTTGGAGTCAGCACTCCACTAGTCGACCTTATGAGAGACTAAGGGATTTTCTAAGGAATAAAGATTCCACCTTATTGCATTTCCCTTAGAATGATTCGTGACCAACTGTCTCAATCTAACCTCATAGAATCGTGGACCTATCAGAATGAGGTAATCGTTAACCTTTATTCAGGTCACAAAGAGAGTACTAGTAGGCTGTGAGAGGGACACTACCACACCTCTCCCTCATTTGTATGGTTTCTGTGCATGACCCCTTTACTCCATATGTGATTCGAATTAGCAAGCATCACCATGCTTGCATCCACTCACAAGGAAAATGTCAATAATCCATATACATAATATCCATCCTAAAATAATCCTTTAACACATGTGTGTAAATCAAATACTCAAACTAAAATACAAGTCCACTCTGTGACTCAATCCAGAGTCCAAGGAAGTAAGTTGATGCCATCGACATCCTCAACCTATCATGTTTCCTGAACACTCAGGAAAGCTCATCATAATATCTTTCAATGTATACATCTAGAAAAATAGTACATATCTCAATACGCAACATAGCATAACTCATAATCAAAGCATAAATCATAATGTACCATAACCAGATCACTTTCTCACAAGTGTCCTCAAAGAATAAGTTAGTATAAAATGTGATCAATAGCACTAGATGTTACATAGGAAATCAAAATCATTTCCCTTGGTTTGTGAATGAGACTTCATATATCTCTCGGTTTCACCAAATAAAAAAACAAGTGGGAGAATGTTGGGTTGTCATATTCTTTGTAGTGAAAGTCTAGTTGAGGTGGATCAACTCATAGACAAAGTTGAAGGAAATCGAAAAGAAGATGAAGGTCGAGGTGGTTCAACTAGGTAAAGTTGAAGTCGAAGGAATCGAAATAAATTTGAAGGTCGAGGTGGTTCGATCAGGTAAATTCGAATTCAAAGAGGTTAATCGGCAATAGGTCAACAGGCGGGCATGTGGCAATTAACTGAAGACATAATGAAGGTCGATTGATAATTTGACTTAGTATTCGAATGTAATAGAAACCCAATATTCGTGAGATTTGTAGCGAATGATATGCATTGATCTATAATTTTCTTCTATGCCTTTTAATTATGTTTTTTCCTATTGTAAATCCTATAAAGAATGTTTGTTGTAATGTTGTAAAAGCGAATGGATAATCGCCAATCAATAATCATAGAGGTTGATGGCCATGCAGATGTAAGCTGAATTAGCTACAAAGTTGTGCTTTTGTAAATATAGAAGGTATGATGTCGATTATGTATTAGGTGTGGACCAAGGTTAGGGATGAAACCTTTTATTCTAAATGAATAAGACAACAAGAGAGTAGAACACTCAAGGAATGTTGGTTTTCCCGGTTTGGGTTTTGAGGGTAAATCTATGTGTACTATGTGTTTTCTTTTTCATTTACTTTCTTGTTTAAATATGTATTCCTTTATTATGGTAGGTTTAGCATAGAAGTGTTCCTCATTTCCTAACACTCATGCTTCATACTCTTATTTATACTAATTCTATCTTCTAAAGAACATTCGAGAGGAAGATATTTCCATAAGAAAAAGATTCTATTATGTCTTCTTACATTGACTTGTTCACATTTATTAGATAGGCTTTATTAACTATTGTCGGCATTTATTACATGGAAAATATATTATTATACCTACATGAGGGGTTAGGGAGGTTAGGTCCCTAACATGCCTTCCCTCTTGATGAACAACTTTGTAGGGGATGTACACATGGATACAATAAGTGCTAACATTTGATATGAAATTTTTTCAGACTAACAACTATCATAGGAGATGAAGGGACTACACAAATTAAACAATGATATACAAAAGATCCAAAAAAGGAATTAGTTCCTATGGTTTACTTTGAGGAACTTAAATATTAATTTTTAATGGAACCTTCACAATTCTCACACTAGTTTTCTAAGTGGAAAGATGTAAGTATGAAAAAGGAGAAAAAAGGTACACAATTGAATGTTTAGTATCTCTAGCCAAGGTATGCAAGAATAATGAACATATCTTTAGATAGTGTCATGGAATTAGATGTAACAATAATGAACATATATTTATATGGTGTCATGGTTTAACATGGTGTGAGTGATCATGATTGTGTAATTACTATTAATCCTCAATTAATCGGGTAACAAATTGAGTATTAAACATCCATTTTCAATTATTATTATCGATAACATAAATTTATTTATTTTACATAAGGGTAAGTGAAAGCTAATGATGGTCTCTCATGACACGTCAGTGGCAATGCAAACCTAGAAAAACAACAAGCTGTTAACTTGAGGGGATTATTCAATGTACTTTTACAATGAATTTGAATATGGTGTAAGAAGATGAAATGTAGTAAATTGAATTAGATTTTCGAATATACAACTTTTATTCATAGACATTGTGAATAACTGGGTCAAATTTGATTTTTTCTAACAATGGTATCTTATTTTTCCAACAAAATATAAGGTATATGTTTTTGTTCATGTAGGTGTTGAGTGTCTTAACGATGGAATTGTTTTCCAAAAAATTGTATACTTGTAGAGAACCCATTTCTTTTGTGTGTATTTTTTCGGAAAAAATTAATATTAATTTAATATTTTTTAAAAATCATAAAAGTCAACATATGCTTGAAATTACAACCTCTTTTGTTCATGTGGGCTAAAAGTGTCTTAACATAATAATAAAAAAATTTAGATCGTATCTATCGGTCTCCTCTAGTGCCACATATAACTCATTTGAGAAATGTTTAAGCTGAGAAAAAGATATACCAGACATAAGAGATGTAATAGAGGTATGTATTCTAGGATTTTGATACATGTGAAGACAAAAATAGATTAAAAATAGTAAACTTTAATAATTTAAAAAAAAATTTATATATTTGAAATTTGCATAGCTGGCTCGATCTATGTCTATAATTTATTCAACACCTAAATTTTTTAGCGGATAGAAAAATAATGTCAAAGACAAAGATATATAGGGGTATTAAAAAAAATGGAACTTTTTATGAATTTGCATATTGAACCACTAGGTTTGTCATCCCAAACCTAAATCTTATTCAACCAAGTTAGCATACACCTTGTCAATCCCACCCAAAAAGTTTGAATTCAAGAAAACATGCACACGCTCTAGGAGCACACATGTTCTCTAGGAACGCATGTGCTCTCCTAAAAAAATCATTTCCTTCATTTTATATCTTTTTCCTCCCTCTCTTACATCTACCTCCTCATCTCTATCTCACCCTCACTCTCCCTATATACCCGTTATCTATCTCCCTCTCTCTCCCTCACACTCCTATACATGGTAAGACCTAGACA
>JASDQU010105986.1:68485-84052 GCA_032191745.1 Picea mariana | reverse complement strand
CCATGTAAAACTGTTGGGGTTGGCAGTATTAGAATCAGGATGTTTGATGGTATTGTTAGGGAATTACCAGATGTTAGATATGTACCTGAGCTTAAATCAAATTTTATTTCATTAGGAGTGTTGGATTCTTGTGGATATAAGTATACATGTCAAGGTGGAGCTCTCACAGTGTCGAAAGAGAATTTAGTAGTGATGAAGGCAACAAAGGTTGATAACCTTTATAAGTTGGAAGTTAGTACTAAAGTGGCATATTAAGTGACAAATGTATCTTCTGGTTTATGGAAAAAGCATCAAGTTCATAAGAGAAAGAAAGAATTGCAGGTACTGGTAAGAGGTAAATCAGTTCCAGACTTGAAATCTTTGTTTTTTAATTCCTGCTTGTTTTATATCTCTGCAAGTTATGATGATGGTATAAAGGGATGTTGTGTGTGGGATCCTACTTCTCACAAGGTCATCATTGACAGAGATATAGTATGTATGGAACAACCAAAATGGTTGATTCAAGATCGCAACGGTAAATTTGTTTGCATGCTAGGTAATTCATTGTATGGCCTATTGGTACCTAGGAAAATATACAAGATGTTTGAATCCTTCATAGTGAGTCAGAATTTTTCAAAGGGTAGGAACGACTATATGATTTATAGTACATTCACAGTCTTGATGTTCTTTGTTGATGATATGCTCGATGCAAGATGAAGCATGGATAAAATCAGTAAGAAAATGACTCAGGTGGATAGGACAATTCAGATGAGGGATTAAGGAGCAGCAAAAGAAGCTATGGACATGGAAGTACACAGAGATGGTAATGGTAAGTTGTGGTTGGAGTTCATAATGAACATTGTAAAACCAATTTTTATCCCTCTTGCTTTCCATTATAAGTTTTCTTCAAGTATAGGGCATGTCTATAAAGAAGAAAAGGTTATGTCTCATGTAAGTTCAGTAGGAGGTCTATTGTATGTGATGAAATGGTTAAGACTAGATGTTTCACATGCTAATGATGTTGTCATAAATGTGACATATTCATGTGTTGCAGTGAAATGGGTGCTTCAACGTATGAGAAGAACAAATGTCACCGATAAAGGTTACACCGATATGGTCTGTGATGATTGTAATGTATATTGTAATATAGTTGTCTTGGATAGAAGGAGATCTATCAGTAAATATGTTTCAAAAAAAAGTTGTGGAAGGCATGTTGAAGGTGGAGTGAGCCCTCAGGAAATCCAAACTCATGTAAGTCACACAGGCGATATCATGAAACTAGTTTTATTAGAGAAGTTGCAGTGGTGTTTGGCTTCTCTTGGCTTGCAATAAAGGTGATGAAAAAAAGGAATAAGCAGGGTATAAGGTTAATTGTTGTCAAGGTGGAGATTGTTGGGATTTGGTGACAACGAATTCCCAAGGATAGATTTAGATCCTATCATTCTGCGTTGTTTACAACCAAATAGACCAAGTTATATTGTGGATAGGGATTGCATTTAATATTCAGTTTCATGTGTGAATGTATAAATTCATGTAAGCTCATAGAGGCAAAACAAATGTGAGAGACATAGTGTATGAGAGACTTGCAAATATGATGTAATCTCGATAATACGAATAATAAGAGAACCTATGCCTATTCTTGATGGACGTAGCCCAACGTTTGGGTGAACCACGTGAAATAACTGTGTCTATTTCTTATGTGTGTAATTGTTAATTATCACTATGAATTGTGTTTTCCGCATTGACAATTGCAACATATATCACATGGTAGGGTAAAAATATGGACCATACAATAATCCATGTGACGAATGGAATTACTCATCAAATTTCTAAGAGATAAGACAAAAGAATCCCTATCACTCGCAGGTTCAATTTTAAGAGTTTGCTTAAAAAACAACTCAACTAATTGAATATCGCTAACATCCAAAAGATACCTTTAATAAATTTTGATTGGAACTAACAATAAGATATAGGTATCTATAACTAGGTTTATTCTGGTGGCCTATGAAAAATAATATCATGAAAATTATACCAAACGCACACAGTAAATGTCAATTTAATATAAAACACATCGATAATCAACCTAAAATATTTTTGAATTAAAATGTCCATTAACCATTTTAAGGATTGGAAACTCCAGATATGCATGGGAATCTGAAATACCGATCATCGTAAGATGGAATGGAACTCCCTTCTTAATCGTCACCAAATTATTACCCTTGAAAGAATAAAGGTTATGAATAAAGGTTATGATTCACTTCCAATAGTTACCCTAGACGATTTATCACTGATAGAGGAAGAAATTTATTTGATTGGAGAGAAGATCCCACAAAAGAAATACAATTCATTTGTGGATGGAATTGAAATCAGCGAAGGACAAGAAGACAACATAACTTCTATTCCTTAAGGTAATGTCTAATAATGTGATTCAATCAACGCTTTAATTTAAATTTGAACGATGATATTGAATTGGACCAGTGTTTAAAATCGATATAGAATGATGGAACAAGTTTTCTTCAATGATTGACGGGGTATCAATTCTTCTTCTTCTGTAGACATGGTAGTTTAGGAGGTGAAATAACAATCATTTATCCACAAGAAATAATTGCATTTTATGTAACTAAATTGGTAAATCAATAATCAAAAACTTTCTTCCAAAATAAATATTCTGATGATGAAAAAATATATCAACATCCATCTTTTTTTTGTACAAAAGATTTTCATCTCATATCAAGTAACAAGAGAATTCTTTTTTTTTTTAAACCAAAAACTAATGTGTCATTTCGTATAAAATGAAACGTATTCCTTTACATCGATTATAAAAAGTCATTACTATGTATCAGTCAATACTATAACATATTCTTTCCAGAAATACTATGTATCAACCATGATGCTATGCGTAATCCATAAAAATCCATTTTCGTTTAAACAATGAACAATATACAATCAAGTACTATAACCAGGGATAGATGCAATGCGGAATTATATTCAGCTTTATTTCCTATGCATGTCCTTTATTCTCCTACTAATCACAATTTCATCGGTACCTCCCAGCCAATGCTAGGGGTATTATTCTCCCCCCTTTTCCCCTGAGCCGCAAAGGGGCCACCAACAAAAAAACCAGAAACTCAATAGCACAAACTTTCCCTCACAAGGAGATGCTTCCATCTCGTGCACAAGTTTGAACCCAACTCTCACAAGTAAACTCAATCAATAAAATTTTCAGCAACATAACATTCATCCAACAATAGGGTAATTTCTCTCTTCCTCTTCATTTCATTTATATGAAAATTAGCAATGACACTTGTCCTCTCATGCACAATTAATTAGTTTTTAATAATTTAATTAAATATTATTCACCCACTACACATATCAAACTCTCCCCAAGTTGCACATGTTAATTCTCTTTTTAATTTAATTAATTAGACAATTTCCCTCACTTTCCCCAACTTGTTCTTACATTTCCTCTTAGTTGTCTCTTAGTTCCCCAATCGCTCATTTATTTTGTGTCCCCTAATTAAATTTCAGTTTGAGTTGGTTTATGAGCCTTATTTTAGTTAGGATTAGTGATTGATTGACTTAAAATACTAACTCTATGTGGACAACCTATTATGTCATGTTTTTAATTTTTTATTAATGAAAAAAAATCATTTTTCTTATATTTAAGCATACATGTGTGTATACCCAATATTATTCTTATTTCTTTTTTTACTTAACTTGCTAGTCTAGTTCCCTTTATTCCCTTTTACTGTTTTAATTTAGTCAATCCTCTTAAGAGTATACTCTTTGTTAATATTTTTTTTTATAATTTTATAATCAATTGTATGCTCTTTATAACAATGTCTAAGTATTTTATTTTAATTTTCTAGGCGTTGTAGGATTTTGTTTGATCACATTTTGTTTATGTGACATGCCATTCAATATGAACTTACATGGTCCAAGGGTGCCACTCGCCATTGACTAGTTTGAAATTTTTTCATACACTTGGAGTCAACACTCCACTAGTCGACCTTATGAGAGACTAAGGGAATTTCTAAGGAATAAAGATTCCACCTTATTGCATGCCCCTTAGAATTATTCATGACCAACTGTCTCGATCTAACCTCATAGAATCGTGGACCTATTAGAATGAGGTAATCATTAACCTTCATTCAGGTCACAGAGAGAGTACTAGTAGGCTGTGAGAGGGACACTGCCACACCTATCCTTCATTTGTATGGTTTCTGTACATGACCCCTTTAGTCCATATGTGATTCGAATTAACAAGCATCACCATGCTTGCATCCACTCACAATGAAAATGTCAATAATCCATATACATAATATCCATCCTAAAATAATCATTTAACACATGTGTGTAAATCAAACACTCAAACTAAAATACAAGTCCACTCCGTGACTCAATCCAGAGTCTAAGGAAGTAAGTTGTTGCCACCGACATCCTCAACCTATCATGTTTCCTAAACACTCAGGAAAGCTCATCATAATATTTGTCAATGTATACATCTAGAAAAATAGTACATATCTCAATAAGCAACATAGCATAACTCATAATCAAAGCATAAATCATAATGTACCATAACTAGATCACTTTCTCACAAGTGTCCTCAAAGAATAAGTTAGTATAAAATGTGATCAATAGCACTAGATGTTACATAGGAAATCAAAATCATTTCCCTTGGTCTGTGAACGAGACTTCACATATCTCTCTGTTTCACCAAATAAAACAACAAGTGGGAGAATGCTGGGTTGTCATATTCTTTGTAGTGAAAGTCTAGTTGAGGTGGATCAACTCATAGAAGAAGTTGAAGGAAATCGAAAACAAGATGAAGGTCGAGGTGATTCAACTAGGTAAAGTTGAAGTCAAAGGAATCGAAAGAAATTTTAAGGTCGAGGTGGTTCGATCAGGAAAATTTGAATTCAAAGAGGTTAACCGGCAATAGGTCAACAGGCGGGCATGTGGCAACTGACTGAAGACATAATGAAGGTCGATTGATAATTTGACTTGGTAGTCGAATGTAATAGAAACCCAACATTTGTGAGATTTGTAGACAATGATATGCATTGATCTATAATTTTCTTCTGTGCCTTTTAATTTGTTTTCCTATTGTAAATCCTATAAAGAATGTTTGTTGTAATGTTGTAAAAGCGAATTGATAATCGCCAATCAATAATCATAGAGGTTGATGGCCATGTAGATGTAAGCCGAATTGGCTACAAAGTTGTTCTTTTGTAAATATAGAAGGTATGCTGTCGATTATGTATTAGGTGTGGACCAAGGTTAGGCATGAAACCTTTTATTCTGAATGAATAAGACAACAAGAGAGTAGAACACTCAAGGAATGTTGGTTTTCCTGGTTTGGGTTTTGAGGGTAAATCTATGTGTACTATGTGTTTTCTTTTTCATTTACTTTCTTGTTTAAATATTTATTCCTTTATTATGGTAGGATTAGCATAGAAGTGTTCCTGATTTCCTAACACTCATGCTTCCTACTACTGTTATCCATAAGAAAAAGATTCTATTATGTCTTCTTACATTGACTTGTTCACATTTATTAGATAGGCTTTATTAACTACTGTCGGCATTTATTACATGGAAAATATATTATTATACCTACGTGAGGTGTTAGGGAGGTTAGGTCCCTAACATGCCTTTCCTCTTGAAGAAAAACCTTGTAGGGGATGTACACATGGATACAATCAGTGCTAACATTTGATATGAAAATTTTTCAGACTAACAACTATCATAGGAGATGAAGGGACTACATGAATTAAACAATGATATACAAAAGATCCAAAAAAGGAATTAGTTCCTATGGTTTACTTTGAGGAACTTAAATATTAATTTTTAATGGAACCTTCACAATTCTCACACTAGTTTTCTAAGTGGAAAGATGTAAGTATGTAAAAGGAGAAAAAAGGTACACAATTGAATGTTTAGTATCTCTAGCCAAGGTATGTAAGAATAATGAACATATATTTAGATAGTGTCATGGAATTAGATGTAACAATAATGAACATATATTTATATGGTGTCATGGTTTAACATGGTGTGAGTGATCATAATTGTGTAATTACTATTAATCCTCAATTAATCGGGTAACAAATTGAGTATTAAACATCCATTTTCAATTATTATTATCGATAACATAAATTTATTTATTTTATATAAGGGTGAGTGAAAGCTAATGATGGTCTCTCATGACACGTCAGTGGCAATGCAAACCTACAAAAAACAACAATCTGTTAACTTGAAGGGATTATTCAATGTACTTTTACAATGAATTTGAATCTGGTGTAAGAAGATGAAATGTAGGAAATTGAATTAGATTTTCGAATATACAACTTTTATTCATAGACATTGTGAATAACTAGGTCAAATTTGATTTTTTCTAACAATGGTACTTATTTTTCCAACAAAATATAAGGTATATGTTTTTGTTCATGTAGGTGTTCAGTGTCTTAATGATGGAATTGTTTTCCAAAAAATTGTATACTTGTAGAGAACCCATTTTTTTTTCTGTGTATTTTTTTGGAAAAATTTAATATTAATTTAATATTTTTTTAAAATTATAAAAGTCAACATATGCTTGAAATTACAACCTCTTTTGTTCATGCGGAATAAAAGGGTCTTAACATAATAATAAAAAAATTTAGATCGTACCTATCGGTCTCCTCTAGTGCCGCATATAACTCATTTGAGAAATGTTTAAGATGAGAAAAAGATATAGCAGACATAAGAGAGGTAAGAGAGGTATGTATTCTAGGATTTTGATACATGTGAAGACAAAAATAGATTAAAAATAGTAAACATTAATAATTTTTAAGAAAATTATATATTTGAAATTTTCATAGCTGACTCGATCTATGTCTATAATTTCGTCAACACCTAAATTTTTCAGCGGATAGAAAAATAATGTCAAAGACAAAGATATATAGGGGTATTAAAAAAAATGGAGGTTTTTATGAATTTGCATACTGAACCACTAGGTTTGTCATCCCAAACCTAAATCTTAGTCAACCAAGTTAGCATACACCTTGTCAATCCCACCCAAAAAGTTTGAATTCAATAAAACATGCACACTCTCTAGGAGCACACATGTTCTCTAGGAACGCATGTGCTCTCCTAAAAAAATCATTTCCTTCATTTTATATCTTTGTCCTCCCTCTCCTACATCTACCCCCTCATCTACATCTCACCCTTACTCTCCCTATATACCCCCTATCTATCTCCCTCTCTCTCCCTCACACTCCTATACATGGTAAGACCTAGACATGGAAATATTTAGACATCACAAGGCATGAAAAGACCTAGACCTAGACCTTACCTTGACATGCCTTAGACTCTCACACCTGCTCCCACTCTATCGCCCCCTTCTTCCATTCTCTCTCCCTCTCTCTCTCCCTCTCTCTATCTATCTATCTCTGTTTGCCCCTTTGTCCCTCACTCCCCTCTCTCTTCCACCTTTATTCCACCCTTTATCTCTCTCCTCATTTTTAGTCTCAGTCTCACTCTCTTTTCCCCTCTTTTTCTCTCTATTCCCCGTCTTTGTATCCCTTTGTATCCCTTGTTATAAAAATAGGATCGTGGAGAAATAAAATAAAACAAATATGAAAATAAAACACAGAAGAAACACAATACAATAGAGACATAGATAAATGTGGTTCACCCAGTGTGGGCTACATCCACCAAAGAAATTTATACGTCCTTCCTTTATTATTATCTAGCAAATGAAGTTATACAACCTACAACACACTCATTGTAACTTCCTCTTATTTCTCTCATAATATTCTCTCTAATATGCAATCGCAATATATTTCCCTCATAAAAGAGGGTTTCCTTCTAGGGAAAAAAACCATAACATAACTTCTTCTGTCAGATATATGACCTTATAATGAACGATCCAGTTTGAATATAAAATTACAATACTTGAATTATGAATTTTGTATCATGCAGTTTCTTTGAACTGCATATGCATTAGGGAGATAATCAGGCTCCACAACCAATAATCTCCCACTTGGAGACTGATCACAACAACTCCACTGTTATTGTACCTGTTGGACTTTGATACACCATGGACCTAGAAAATTTTGCATATTCACCTTCACACTTGGAGACCAATTGAAACAGAGAAGGGACTCATTTTCTCCCTAGTTACTTCCTTTGTTAACATGTCTGTAGGATTCTGACTAGTATGCATTTTTTCCAACTTCAAATGTCCATCTTCCAAGACATATCGTATGAAATGGTACACGAGTTGTGTATACTAAGTCTTTGAATGGAAGGATAAGTTCTTTGCAATATGAATGACACTCTCATTGTCAGAGTACAACATGTTATTCTACTATGATGGGTATGAATTTCGGAGGAAGGAGGTTTCCTTGCAAAGATTTAAATACGTGACATATGATATTGATGTAGGACAGGAAAGAAAATGATACAATTGGTTACTTCCAAAGTATGAGTTTGTGAATTTATGAAGGACTTTGTCGAAAATACACGACATTATGTTGAGCATGTCCATGTGGCACGATGGCAAGACGAGCATTTTAGAATATGTAGAGATACAATTCTTGTTGGTATTTTGTTATCATTAGTTGATTTTGCTGAGAACAACAACCTTCAACCACAAAATGAG
This sequence comes from Picea mariana, assembly GCA_032191745.1. Lineage (NCBI taxonomy): Eukaryota > Viridiplantae > Streptophyta > Pinopsida > Pinales > Pinaceae > Picea > Picea mariana. The sequence continues at coordinate 75,435 of JASDQU010105986.1, read as the reverse complement.
ATTCAAATAAAATATTATCACTTAGAGAAGGTCAACATAATGGTACATATCACATACATGCATAGACGAGATAGTAATGAAAAAAAAAGAGTTATATCGAAAGAGTATCACTTCTACATAAGCGATTATTAGTGCCATGACTTAGACTTTGTACACCCTTGTTTTCAGTTTTTCTACAATCACATTAAGGAGAAGGACATACAGATGGATCAACATTGGATTTGGTGAGATGGTTGTGTAGGCCAGTTAAAAAATTCTTGTGTATTTCAATGGTTGTGTATGTTGCACAAAAAACTAAAGGTGCCACATATTTGGAACTATTTTGATTACAAGCATGGGAGAGGGGAGCATAATGGAGAAGGTGAATGCATAAAAGAGCGTTATGTAGGAAAGAAATGAATTTCACTAATACTTCCCTCATTTGAGATGAAAAAATGATCGGTGAATGGTATTCTTTAGTAATGGGAGAGGGAACAGGAACCAGTGAAGACCAATCACACAATAAACATAGATATTTTTGGGAGATAGTCAATGTATATAAATCATAGTGGTATGAATGAAAAACAATCCATGGTGCTCTTGGATTCCATTCAGTTAAAACATAATCCAATGTAATAGTTGAAATATGGATGAGAAAATTCTCTTTATTTTGTGGTCCATGTAGTAGTAATGAATGGGATGATTATGAATTGAAAGACTAGGTTGATATATTGGATCTTGTATCACTCCCCATTGGTCAATATATAAATATGGAATTATTCCAATTGGAGGAGGACCAATCAAGTATTTCAAATTATTATCATGTCTCGGATATTATACTATCAGGTTCATTGAATCCTTATATTAAATTTTGAATAACCAAAAATAATATTTTATTCTTTGGTCATTTAGTGGACTCACATTTTGGCAATCCATTTTTTCCAGGGCACATATACGGAGTGGTTTCCCCAAGAGATATTGAATGTGGCACGGGTTATTGGATGGAATGATTCTTAGAGGGAAAACAAACCCTCATGCAATTAGTAACAGACTCTAAAGGCATTGAACTTTTGATTGGGTTGATGGTTATTAAAGGCGAATATCTGACATGGGATGAAAGAACATGAAAGAAAGGTGGTTATGTATTTCAAGATTATAAAACAAGTTAAGGTGTATACCACTTTACAAAATTGGTTATTGGTACAAACCTCTAACTACAAACAATTCCATGTAAGAACTCATTAAAGGTATGATACTTCTTGTCTTACTCTGAGCATGAGAATTTAATGGAAACCATCACTATTAGAAGTGATCCCGATGGTCTACTCGAAAGAAATTCTAGGTATGTAAAACAAATAATTTTGGCTTCATTTTGACTACTGTTAAATATTTGTAATGTTGTTAAAATATACCCTGCCTTAAAATATACCCATGGCATTCCTTTCTTTGTCATGCCTTTCCTTTCCTTCCTTGTATTACCTTTCCTTAACTTGACTTGCATTTCCTTTCCTTTCCTTGCCTTTCCATCCTTTCACTTGCCTTGCCTTACCTTTCCATCCCATCACTTTCCTTTCCTTTCCTTTTCTTTCCTTCACTTCTCTTGACTTGCCTGGACTTGCCTTGCTTTGCCTTCACTTTCCATATGCCTTACCTTTCCTTTCCTTTCAATGCCTTGCATTTCATTTCCTTTCCATCCCATCACTTTCATTTCCTTCACTTGCCATGTCATGCCTTAACTTTCCTTGTATTTCCTTAACTTGCCTTTCCTTGCCTTCACTTGCCATGTGTTACCTTTTCCATGCCATTCCATGTCATAACTTTCCTACACTTTCCTTTCCATTCATTCCTTTCCTTGCCTTTCCATTCATATCCTTGCCATGCCATTACTTTCCTTACCATTCCTTTCCTTTCCTTTCCATGCCATGCCTTGTCTTTCCATGCCTTGCTTTCACTTTTCTTGACTTCACTTTCCTTGTCTTTCCTTCAGTTTCTTTGCCTTCAATTAACATTCCATTCCTTCCTATGCCTTTCCTTTCCATGCCATGCCATGCCATGCCTTTCCTTCACTTTCCTTTCCTTTCCCTTTCTTTCCTTCACTTTCCTTTCCTTTCCTTGTTTTTCCTTTCTTTTCTTTCACATGTCATGAAATTCCTTGCCTTGCCCTGACTTTCCATGCCTTTCCTTTCTTTTCCTTTCCTTAACATCCCATTAATTTCCTAGCCTTCACTTTCTATGTCATGCCTTCACTTGACTTGCATTCACTTTCCATGTCTTTCCTTTTCCATGCCATTCCATACCATGCCATGCATTTCCTTCACTTTCATTGCCATTCATGCCTTGCCATTCCTTGACATTCATTTCCTTTACATGCCTTTCCATGCCTTGCCTTGCCTTACCATGCCTTTATTTTCCTTTCCATTCCATGCCTTTCCTTACCATGCATTAATTTCACTTTCCTTACCTTCACTTTCATTGCTTTTCCTTCACTTTCTTTTCATTCACTTGTCATATCATGCCTTCCCATGCCTTTCCATTCCATGCCATGCCATGATATGCCTTGCCATGACATGTATTTCCATTCCTTGCCTTCAATTTCCTTGCCTTGTCTTCCATTTCCTCCACTTTATTTGCCTTGCCTTTCCACTCCATGCCTTTCCTTTTGTTTCCTTGTCTTTCCATTCCATGCCATGCCATTCCTTTCCTTTCCTTGCCTTGCCTTGCCATGCCTTGCCTTTCCTTTCAATGCCTTTCCTTACCATGCCGTGCCTTTCCATGAAATTCCTTCCCATAACATGCCTTTCCCATGCCTTACCTTCACTTGACTTTCCATGTCTAGTCTAACAAGGTGTTAAATTTTCAAACATATGTAATAAGCATTGAGAAAAACCCTAGTGCCAGAGATACTCAAACAAACAGTTTTTTGGTGGATGGAATCATAGCAAAGGGGCCCCATTAGCTAAAACCCGGTGCTCTAAATCCAATGCAACTGATGATTCTCCCATTCGAGTCTCATTTTTAGTTTTATTGCGAGTTGCAACTCTCCTCCTCAATCCATATATGGAGATGTGCCCAAATTGATCTGGGAGCATAAAATCCAAACCGAGCCTCATAACAGAGTTTCGTAAGCTCCAACAAGTATATTTGGCCAAGGACCACTCGAGTACATTACGCACAAAATCCTGACACAATGTTCTTGAAATTGACCTCCTCTTTAGAAATTGCACTATGCCTCATTGAACAAAACCCTAATGTTGAAGATACTCCAACAAATGATTTTCTGGTGGATGGAATGACAACGAAGGTTCCACCATATTGAAACCTAGTGCTTCGGATAAAATGACAATGATAGTTCACCCATTCGAGTCCCAGTTTGATTTTTATTACAATTTGCAATTTGCCTCTTCAATCCATTCAGGGACATGTGGCCAATTTTGTCTGGGGACATAAAATTCAAACCAAGTAGCACAATGGAGTTCTGTAAGCTCCCATAAGTCTATTTGGTCAAGGCCCACATGACTACACTACCCAAAAATTCCCGACACCGTGTTCTTGAAAATTGACCTCCTCTTTAGAAATTGCATTATGCCTCATTGACCAAAACCCTAGTGTCAAAGATACTCCAACAAACGGTTTTCTGGTGGACGTAATGACAACATAGGGGATCCCCTATTTGAAATCCAATTATTTGGATCCAATGAAATCGATGGTTCACCCATTTGAGTCTGGTTTTGGGTTTTATCATAAGTTGCAACTCGCCTCTTCAAGCCATTCAGGGACATGTGGCCAATTTGGTCTGGGGGGCATAAAATCCAAAATGAATGGCCTCACGAAGTTCTTTAAGATCCCAAAATTCTATTTGGATAGGGCCCACATGACTACACTACCCACAAATTCCTGACACAGTGTTATTGAAAATCGATCTCCTCTTTAGAAATTGCACTATGATTGATTGACCAAAACCCTAGTGTCGTAGATACTCCAAAAGACAATTTTCTGGTGTATGGAATGACAACTAATCCCCCCCCCCCCTCTAGTTGAAACCAGATTATCAGGATCCAATGCAATTGATGGTTGACCCATATGAGCCTCGGTTTGAGTTTTATTGTGAGTTTCAACTCGTCTTTTCAAGCCATTCAAGGACATGTGGCCATTTTGTTCTAGGGGAATAAAATACAAACCGAGATACATAATGGAGTTTCGTAATCTCCCACAAGTCTATTTTTCCAAGTCCCACATGAATACACTACCCACAAATGCCCGACACAATGTTCTTGAAAAACGACCTCCTCTTCAGAAATTGCACTATGCCTCATTGACCAAAACACTAGTGTGGAAGATACTCCAACAAACAATTTTCCGATGGACAGAATGACAATGGACAACCCCCCTAGTTGAAACTTGGTGCTTTGGATCCAATGAAACTGACGGTTCTCCCATCCAAGTCTCAGTTTCATTTTTATCATGAGTTGTAACTCACCTCTTCAAGCCATTCAGAGACATGTGGCCAATTTGGTATGGGGGAATAAAATCGAAACTGATCGGAATAACAGAGCTTTGTAAGCTCACACAATTCTATTTTTCCAAGTCCCACCCAACTACAATACCCACAAATTCCTGACACAGTGTTCTTGAAAATTGACCTCCTCTTCATAAATTGTACTAAGCCTCATTAACCAAAACATTGGAATTCCCATGCAAGTATTTTTATATAAGAAATATGGGATAACAAGTTGTAGAATTACATTCTTAATGAATATTTTCATTTTAATTTTTAGGTATGAAGGCATGGAAAGTGAATGAAAGGAAAGGCATTACAAGTGAATGAAAGGAAAGGCATTACAAGTGAATGAAATACATGGCAAGTGAAGGCATGGAAATGACTTGTGAAGGGAAGTCATGGCAAGTGAAGGCATGGAAAGGCATGTCATGGAAAATCATGGTATGGCAAGACATGGCATGGAAAGGAAAGGCATGGAAATACATGGCATGGAATGGTATGGAAACGAATGGCATGGAAAGGCATGCAATGGTATGGAAAGGTATGGCATGGAAAGGAATGGCATGGTATGGAAAGACATTGCATGGAAAAGGCAAAGCATGACAAGTGAATGTAAGGCAAGGCATGGAATGACATGACATGACATGACAAGGCTTGTGATGGAAAGGCATGGTATGGAAATACAAGACATGGACAGTGAAGGTAAGGGAAGGGATGGCAAGGCATGGCATACCATACCATATCATACCAAGGCAAGGCAAGGAATACCATACCATACCATATGATACCAAGGAAAGGCATGACATACCATACCATACCATTTCCATTTCCAATGCATACCGTAACATACCATACCAAACCATACCATTTCCAATGCATACCATACAAGGAAATGGAAACACAATGCATACCATTTCCATTTCCATTGCCAATGCATACCATACCATAGCATACCATTGCCAATACATATCATACCATTCCCAATGCATACCATACCATTACCATTTCTATTGCCAATTTCAATGCATACCATACCATTGCCAATGCATACCATACAATGGCAAGGAAATGCATACCATTGCCAATGCATATCATTTTCATTTCCAATGCATACCATACCATACAATTGTCAATACATACCATACAAGGAAATGGTAAGGAAATTCATACCATACCATACCATACCATACCATTTCCAATTCATACCATACAAGGAAATGGAAAGGAAATAGATACCATACCATACCATATCATTGACAATGCATACCATACAAGGAAATGCATACCATTTCCATTGACAATGCACACCATTTCCATTGCCAATGCATACCATACCATTTGATAACATTTCCAATGCATACCATACCATACCATACCATTTCCAATGCATACCATACCATATGATAAAATTTCCAATGCATAACATACCATACCATACCATTGCCAATGCATACCATACAAGGAAATGACAAGGAAATGCATACCATACCATACCATACATTTTCCAATGCCAATGCATGCCATACCATACCATACCATACAATTTCCAATGCATACCATACAAGGAAATGGCAAGGCAATGCATACCATTGTCAGTTCCAATGCATACCATTTCCAACGCATGCCATTTCCATTTCCAATGCATACCATACCATACCATACCATACCATTTCCACTGAATACTAGACAAGGCAATGACAAGGAAATGCACACCATACCATACCATACCATGCAAGGAAATGGAAATACACTACATACCATGCCATACGATACCATACCATACCAATACAATTCATACCATACCATACCATTTCCATATGCATACCATACCATACAATGCATATTATACCATACCATAACATACCTTGAAAATCAATGCAAGGCAATGCATACCATACCGTACATACAAGGAAATGCATACCATACAATACCATACCATAAAAGGAAATGGAAAGGCAATGCATATCATACTATAACACACCCACTACGGGAACTAAGATTTTTCTCCTTTTTCTTTCTCCTTCATTATCAAGGGACAAAGTTCCCAAATTCCTACGAGGTTCTAGCGTAGGCTAGGTATTTCAATCAGGACCTTCACCAAACCAATTCACTAGTTCTTTCATTGAAAATCCATCGTCTGCAATTCACGCATCAAGTGTAGGATTTACTTGCATGTGTCCATCGGTTGTGACCCCGGGCTGAGCCAATAGGCGCCTTTCACAATTCGGGACTTCGGGAACCGGGAGTTCGAAATGCAAGGGAGTCGAATTGTTTGACTCTCCAAACCCCGAAACCCAAAATCCTATTCACACCAAGCCGCTTTGGGATTTCACCTACCGGGATTTCGTGATGTATGAAGATGGGGGTTCATACCCTTCGGATTTCCAGGGGTCGCAACACCGAAACCCATATATCTACTAAGTTCCTTTCAGGGTTTCGCAAGTCGAGATTTTGCGATGTGCGATGACAAGAG
>JASDQU010105986.1:40570-51165 GCA_032191745.1 Picea mariana | reverse complement strand
AAAAAATTCATAAAAGAAATCTATTGAAGTATTCTCACTTATAATGAAATAAGAGTACAAATATATTACCATTTCAATAAAATGGAATCAACATCACATGTAAGCATAACTTTTTCTTAAAAAAAAAAAGAATGATGTCATATGAAAAATAGTGATCATTGCCACCATTACATTGACCTAATTATCAAGGAAATTTCAATTTTTCATTTTTCATAAGGGAAACGCCCAATGCCCGTGTTAGAGAGTGGGGAAGGCCAAATAGACAATTGAGCAATAATAACGAGAGTGAAACCGCCAAAACCCGTTGTTATCTAGTTGGTAAACCGCAAGATTATGTTGTTATTTTGTTGGACGGAAAATTTACACATGGTATGATGAAAAAGAGTAGACAGCTTAGATGCATGGAGTATAAAACATGTTTAATTTCATTGGGTTATATAAAAAATCAAAATTTTGGATAAACTATAATCACCTTAACTTTATTAAATGATGTTTCCACTTTATATTTTTCCCAGAAACTTCATAAATATGCGTAGCAATAATCTGGAAAATAATTTAAAAGTCTTTAATCTAAAAACTGTGTAAATGTACATGATTCAGTCCATCAATAACTTGGAAAATAATTTAAAAGTTCTTATTCTAAAAACTGTGTAAGTGCACATGATTAGGTTTAGACCCCAGACTTTACACATATCGATAATTCCATTCTTTCTCTAGTTCCTAATAGAAACTCACTCATTTTAGTGGCTGAAAATCCTTAAAAAGAAATTCAAAAGTCAAAGAATTTAACTCCCCAAAGAAAAACACCATAAACAAAGAAATTGTGAATGTGAAAGGCTACATTGAAATAGAATGACATATAACTTTGAATTATGTGCATGTACAATTTTTCAAAATGACGCTCATGCATGACTACTGAGTATTTGCATCCGAAGATCACTCTAAGGATGTGTCGCATTGGGCTTTTGATACAAACACTCGAGCTTTGAAGACTTAAACAAAATCTTTTATGTAGAGATGTAACCAACAACGATTATTTTATTTTTATAAATGTAATGAAATAATTAATATAAACCTAACCTTAATAACCCTAATCCTAATTCTGATAATTAATTAATTTTTAATTATTTAATCCTAACCTTAACCCTAAAAAATAATTAATTATTAATTATCTCTTGCGATAAACGTTTAGTCGCAAATCCTTGCATCAACCCGTGGTAAATTTTCCAAGAACAGTGAGCGAAACTTCCTCGGTGATAGTATTGTCTAGAGTTAACTATATCTATAGGATGGTATGCTTCGCACCAAACAAGGGAGGAAGCATCGCCAAAAGACATGTCTACTCATATGGTATCCCCATCATATTTTCCAAGAACACATCAAGCATTGCAATATTGAAATTTGATACCCATCATATTTTCCAATAACACATCAAGCATTGCAATATTGAAATCTGAAACCTGTAAAAAAAAAAAAGAGCATACATGGATTCAAAAATAAGAAATAAACAATAAATATGAGAATTATAAAACGTTAATAGCTATTTTATGAACCTAATTGGTGTAAACCTAAATTGTCCATGGCTATAAATCATAAACCTAAATCATAAATCAACTAGTAAAAAATAAATGAAAATTCTAAATCGCAAAATCATGCTTCTATTACTCGTGCTCTAATGTGCCCAGGTCATGCAAGTTACAACAATAGCAATATCTTGTCACATGCGTCGAGTCTGTACGAGAAACACTGATGGAAATATATGGTCGCATAAAGGTGGAGTAACATAACCATCAATTTAAAATGGAACACTACAAAAAGGCGACCATAATATGAAACGTCGCGACCATAATATGAAACGTCTGTGCGCTAGATGCCAACTACCATCCATTTGTAAAAGAAATAGTTGAGGAAGTGGATATCGTGAGCTTTGAAACCTGCCATACTTTCCATTCATCCGGAAGAGAAAATAGTTAAATGAGGTATTTAAACGTGGCAAGACATTACCTTAATCACATACTCCATTGTTAATTACATAAAAGTGTCAATCAATTGGACAACACAATGATTTTTTAATCAGTTTAAGTAAATGTGAAAAAGTAAAAACATAAATGTAGGCTTTTATAAAAACAAGGAAGTTAATATTTCAAATCAAAACCCTTAATTTTGTGTGATGACGAAGAATATTCGATCTACATTTGATCATGTCCATAGGAAACTCATTAAGTATTAAAAACATATTAAATGTGTCCATTTCCAATAAATGTATGCCTATCAGCGTAAATATGGATACCCACAACATTCATGAAAATAATTCAGAAGGAATGATCTATTAATAATTCAGTATTGCTACTTGAGAACCATTAATTGCTTATGGATTTAGCACTTAGCAATCATTTCCACCTTAAGCTATTTCGTAATGTGTAATGCAAGTATTTATAATCACTTTAGAAAAAAATCAAGTGATTAATACACATAAAATTAATACACTTTGAAATTCATATATTCATCAACATCAAATGTAGAAACAATGAGATTAATAAAAAAAATGCGATGATATATATATATATATATATATATATATATATATATATACTCAACATCATCTATATTGTACATTTTTTACAAAATGACAACTCGTACCCAGTATACAAAGTGACAACAAGTGCCCTAACACAAAAAAAAAATCCATATCATGACCTAACTACAAAATGATAGTAGTCGGTCAATCATTGACCATTGCCACCCTCAACACTCTCAGGAGAATCATGGAAATATATCATTCTTCTTTTGCTCGAGGATGTACCTTAATAGGTTCTAGGCTTCGGCGTACTTTGATGCTCTGGAGACTCCACAAAGAATAAACAATGTTATAAGTTTTTTTCATCAATGAATTAATATACATACAAATTGATAGCTTCAAATTTAATCTAAGACAACTCACCGCATATGAAACTATCAATCGTGAGGGTGTTACCCTCCTCCGCGATCCTAATTTCTCTGCAATACCACCTTGCAGCAGTTACACATATAAAGTCAAGAAAATTAAACAAATATGCGTAAAAAAAAATCATGAAACATAAAAAATTATCATCAACTCATTATCTCGCTGTGAATATCTCAGGCATCAATGGAGATTCATTGGTAGATGAAGCACTAGGTTCTATAACTTGCTCCGAGACAACCTCTACTATGGAAGTCTCTATCGATGGGGCCGAAACTAGTGGTAGGGGTGGGTGGAAAATAGATGGGCTGTGATGGACCCTCAGAGGATGTACAATTGATTCCAATACCCTAGGCCTGGAGAAAGGATACTTACAAGCAATTTTCATGTTATGAGGGGTACAATACTACTATACCTAACAAATATATCGATGGCCTACATACATATGAATAAAATTGAACCATTAGTACCAAATAGTAAAATTAAAAAACATAAACACAAACAATTTGAGAATTATACGATATTTAACTTTAAACATGATATCTGTGACCTTCATGACTTTTCCATTCCAGATGGAGAATCCCAGACATTGCTTGGTGCCAAATCCTATAGAAACAACATAACATATAAATTTTTTTAGGATTTCATAAAATAAAGAAATGACTATGATGAATCTATCAAATGTGATATATACCTATGTGTATGATGCACCCAATGAACATGTTTCCTCTACTACTACATCAGTGGTGGGGTTAGGCACCGATGAATACATAGGCATAGAGGGTTTGTTGTTGAGACACAACAACTGCAATAAAACATACAATCAAATATCTATATAAATACACAAAATACAAAATAAGTATATAACGATGAAGAAAATATAGAAGGTTAAGATACTAACCTCCTCTATGAAGCTGTAATGTCCACTGGGCTCTATAGGCCCATAACATGTATTCCGACAACTCGATCATCTGTGAGGTTCACATGGATGGTTTCCATGCTGATGTTCCCTCTCCTCACTATACTCTCATGTGCATGTTGATGCTCAAATTCCTCTATCAATGTTACTGGCAAACACCTCCTGTTGAGATAGTGCAACAAAGATATTGTATTTCATTAGGCTATGAGTTAATGAAGAGATGGCTAGTTGTACTTGTTGCAAGTTCTCTGCAACATGAGGATGTTGGGTAGGGGGGTTAGGACTTCATCTCAGGGACGAGGACCTAACTCGAGGTCACGCCTGGAATTCTCTCAGTCTTGTGCGGACCCTCAACCCACCCCATGGAAGTCACCAATGTCAAAGTAGTTGACATTCTTACCCATAATAAACTCATACTATAATTTCCTCAGAAAATATAAGGGCATCTCCCTATTATTGTAGGGAGGTTTATCAAAAACCATGTACCACCTATTCATCCAGTTTTGACTGATCTTGGGATGAATGCATCGGTCAAGGGAGATGGGTTTCCTGGTCAATGATATTTTTTGTTCATTTCTAGGATCCCTAAAAATAGAAAATATTTGTTGTTTTGAAATGGCCAATTCTTTGACTTGGTTTCTGTCCAAACCAGTGCTATAGTACTCATACATTCGTTCCTTATAATAAAAAATAGAGGTCAATTTTCATTGGGAACTTGCAATGTACTGTATAATGATGTCTAAAGAAGTGACCAAAGAGACTCTACTAAGCTCTCTAGTCTCCCTTAATTGTTCCTCAAGGATTTGTAATATAACCAACCAGTCATCAATTTCAGTGTTTACATTTTGTGGTGGTCATGGGTTGGGGTTTTGTTCTTCTTGGTTTTCTTCTTAGAAGTTTAAATTGTCTTTGGGTTCCATTGTATTAGTTATTCTTCAATTTAAAAGACATGGCATGCAAATTAGTTTCCTTTTTTTAATCTAAAATACAAAATTATAAAAAAAAAATTAATTAAGATTATTGGGAGCAAAATACTAAATTGAAATGACTAAATTGGATTAAAATTAAGAAAATGTAAAATAACTTGACATTGTGCCCCCCTCCCTTTATTCCTCCTCTCTAGCTACACTATATTTTCCCAATGAGAGAAACACAAGGCACAAATCATGCTAAGATCTTTTAAATATTTTTATCATTAAGAACGAACACATGCCTGGTTCACGTTCTTAGGACTAGCACCTGAATTTTCCACTAAACCTATGTGGCAATCCACGTGGAGGTTCAGCCATATCCAAACCTATAGGTATATGAACAAGTGCGTGTTCTTAATCATGCCCTTGCCACTTTTTTTTTTTGCCACTAACTCACCTATAATTTTTCCTTATAAAAATATACTTATTCATATTTATTTTTCAAACAATAATAATTATACATAATTTAAGTGGCTAAAAAAATATTTTAGTATGGTGAAAATGTAATTATGCCATCTAATTTCATAAGAAAGGTCTAAAAAAATTAGTGGATTTTTTATAAGGACAATTATAGTCCCTACGTAATCCACATATAAAACAAATCCAAAGGTCATTCAATAGAGTTCACAACTTTTTTATCAATACAATTATTTTAATTTACTTTGCTTTAGAGAAATCTAGTTAAGAAATTCAAAGATTGCTTCACTAATATTAGTGGATAGTACTTTAATATATGAGAAACATTGAAAAAGATTTGAATAAATATCTAGTATCACATGCCCAATAACATTAATTACATCTATTCAATAACATTAATTACATCTATTCATTTAAGCTTTTAGATTACGTTAGATTATTATTATAGATTTTCACATCGAGTGTGTTTTGAAACATTCGTTTAGTACTTGCTATACACAACCTATGTTTCATTTCTATCTTCCTCCCCCTTTGTTTGTTGTTTTGTGTAACATTTATGTGTTCTTTACTTCTTATCTTTCTAGGCTTAGCTCATCTCATTTTTTATTTTTTTAGTATGCTTTGTTTGTTTAAATTTTGAGGGTTCTTCTTATTTTTTAAGGTTATTGTGGTCATTTTTGCATAACCTCTTAGTGACTTTTTTCCATTAATTTATATGTCTTCATATGTACTTCCTAAACATTCACAAAATGTTTCAAAACACACTAAATAGGAAACTTATAATAATAATATTAATTATAACTAATTAAAATAATTCTTTAAACAACATCGCATATAATTCATAATTCATAGTTGATATAATAAAAACAAATTTTCCATTAATTTATGTGTCTTGATATGTACTTCCTAAACATTCACAAAATGTTTCAAAACACATTGAATACAAAACTTATAATAATAATAATAATATTAATTACAACTAATTAAAATAATTCTTTAAACAACATCGCATATAATTCATAGTTGATATAATAAAAACAATAATTTATCAGCGAACTTAAATATTTTTTTAAATTACTAAAATTAAAAGTAAAAAAAATATCTTGATTATTCAATTTAGATATTTTTATCATGAAAAAATGAGCGTTCAATTGAGGCAAAAATCTATGAAGGAATGATTATGATGGAGTGAAAAGTGGTTGTACAAAAATTTGTGATATAAAATTTTGAAATATAAAAAAGGTCATAATAGAGTATTTGAATTTAATTTTAAAATACTGGAGATCATGTTCTTGGATTCACGACCATAAATATATTTTAAATTCTTTATAAGTGTAAATATGTGCAAAAGTTAAGAAATGATGAATTGTAACCAAATTACTTATTAAGGCTGGTGCATATGAAACACTGGTTGGAAAAGCAACGTTTTAGGAAACTCGAAAAGCCTCCAATGGAATTATAAAACAGATGGTTACAGGATTTCAATTTGAACGAGAAATCGACCATTCAAAATATAATATGTTGAACGCGTCCAATTTGTTAAGATGCACCGCCTATTTGTAGCGAAAGTGAAGTTTTGGAAGGCGATTATGTGAAAAACCGGGGGTTCGCTTGGCGTTTACAGACGCTCGACGCACACAGCCATGATTGTCGAGATGCGAAATCCCCTGAAGGATGTGGGACCCAGGATGTGGGACCCAGCACTTCAGGATTTAGGGCATCGGCATCGGCGTTTGGAAAATAAAATGCAACAATCCCCCCAATAGCGATATGACGAAAAAGGACGTGGGACTTCACTCTTCGGATTCGGAGTTTCTAAAAACTAAAGAACTCCACGCATATGTAAAACTCCGAAATGCGAAACAACAAACTCTTCATTAAAATGATTTTCCAAATCATATAAGCTCCAACAAGTAATCTTGGGATAAATGTAAGTTTCTAAAAACTAAAGAAATTCACGCATATGTAAAACTCCGAAATGTGAAATAACAAATTCTTAATTAAAATGATTTTCCAAATCATATAGGCTCCAACAAATAATCTTGGGATAAATGTAAAATCGGATTCTTAATCGGTAAAAAATAAAAAAATAAAAATTATTACATTTGTTTAAAAACAATTTTTTATCAAGAGATAAAATGAGTTTACAAACTCAATCAAAATATATATACGCAGAACAAACCTCCAAACACAGAATAACCAATTCAATTCAAAAAATTCTTTCAAGCTATCACACCACTTCGATTTTCTAAAGAATTTTAATCAAGGTGGTGTTAAAATTCGGTTTCCTTGAATGGTTAAGGCGGCCACAATTTAGAGTAATTTAATCTTCGCGTCTTGAAGAGTCAAGATGACCACCAATCCACTGCTATCCAGGCGGTGAAATGATTAATCTCTGACATACTCCCTCTTAATCATTTCAAAACAAAAAACAGAATAAAACATGTGAAACAAAATTGCTGTAAACAATGTATTACAGCTTACAGACCCCAATGTTTCTTTTATGGATTTTAAACAGTTGATTTCCCAAAGGATTTGCAAATATGTCTGCAAACTGTTCTTCAGACCTTCATAACTGAACATAAATTTCTTTTTCATTTACCAGTTCACGAATGAAATGATACCTCGTATCAATGTGCTTACTCTGTTTGTGAAAGACATGATTCTTTGACAGTGCAATGGCAGATTTATTGTCACAAACAATTTGAGTTGCATCGTTCTGGTCATACAACAGTTCATTCAAGATACTTCTCATCCATACAGCTTGACATGCAGCTGCAGCTGTTGCAACATACTCTACCTCAGTTGAAGAAAGAGTCACAATGGGTTGTTTCTTTGATGCCCATGCCATTGCTCCAGATCCAAGACTGAAAACATACCCAGATGTGTTTTTCCTGTGATCAATGGAACCTGCAAAAATCACTATCAGTATATCCGATCAGCTCAAAGTTTAAGCTTGATGTGTATTGGATACCAACATTAGTTGTTCCAACAACATATCTCAGGATCGTCTTTCCTACTTGCCAATGAGTACTCTTCGGAGTCTCCATGAATCTGAAATCAAACTCACAACAAACATAATGTCAGGTCTGGTTGTTGTTAAGTACATAAGGCTTCCAACTAGCCTCTTATACAGGGTTGGATCAACATATGATCCTTCATCATACTTGCTCAGTTTAATACCAGTTGCCATTGGTGTTGCAGTTGGATTGCAATTCAACATTCTAAAACTTTTCAACAATTCATTTGCATAGTTAGTTTGACAAATGAAAATGCCATC
Source organism: Picea mariana (assembly GCA_032191745.1). NCBI lineage: Eukaryota > Viridiplantae > Streptophyta > Pinopsida > Pinales > Pinaceae > Picea > Picea mariana. Next base: position 42,637 of record JASDQU010105986.1, on the reverse strand, counting down.
ATCAAATTGATCCACTTCAATCCCAAGAAAAAATTTCATCAAACGTAAATCAGTGATCTCAAACTCTGTTTTCATGGCATTTTTAAAATCATCTACAAATAGATCTCCAGTAAAAATCAGGTCATAAACATACAAACAGACAATCAAAATTTTACCTTTCTGATTTACCTTTGTATACAAAGTTGGTTCACTTGGACTTCTGCTAAATCCAACACTGATCAGGTATTCATCAATTATGCTATACCAAACTCTGGATGCCTGCTTCAATCCATATAAGGCCTTCCTTAACTTGTAAACTTTATCTGTATGTAAATCAATCTCATAACCCAGAGGTTGTCCTACATAAACCTCTTCTTCCAAAGATCCATTCAAAAATGCAGACTTGACGTCCATCTGATGCATGATCCATCTATTCTGAGCTGCAATAGTTAAGACCATCCTTACCTTGTCAATTCTTGCTACAAGAGAAAATGTTTCATTGTAACCAATACCGGGTTGCTGACTAAACCATTGAGTTACAAGTCTTGCCTTGTGCTTTACAACTTCACCTTATGCATTCAACTTAGTCTTATAAACCCATTTAACACCAATATTGTTCTTACCTTCACGTAAATGAACAAGATCCCAAATGTGATTTCTTTCAATGTAATCAATCTCCTCATCMATTGCTTTTATCCAGACATCCTCTTTAGYAGCTTCATCAAAAMTTATAAGATCAYATGCCATTAATGCAAAATTTGAAATCTGATCTACTTCTTTGTTTTGATCATACAATTCTCTTAAGCTTCTAGTMTTCTATCCTTTAAATTTGTTTCTTAATGAAGCTAAAGTGGGATTTGATTCACTACTTACCTGTGAATYTGATTGATGTCCACCATATCCAGATGGCTCACCACKCTCATGAGTTCTTGGCATTCTAAATTGAGATGGGCTRAAATCTGGTGCTTGCCTTGTTGGACTTCTTGTTGCAGGCGTATGCACATGTGCAACCATCTCTCCATCTCCTTCAGCCTGCTCAGCTCCATCATCATCTTCACGGGGTAACACAACTCCCTCTGAAATTCATTTGTCAATACTTTTATCCCAGGCTTCATCTTCTTTAAATTGAACATCTCTACTGATTACATATTTATTGGTGATGGGATTGTAGAGTTTATATGCCCTAGAATCCTCATTGTATCCAACAAAGATACATCTCTCGCTTTTGTCATCCAACTTCCTTCTCATTTCTACAGGTACGTGCGCAAATGCAACACATCCAAATTTTTTGAAATGAGAAACATTGCAAGGCTTACCATCCCAAGCTTCCTGTGGTACACGATCCCTCACGGTCTTGGTCGGACTTCTATTCAAGATAAAAACAGAGCAAAGAACTGCATCTCCCAATATTCATTTGAAAGATTCTTTTCTTTCAACATGCTTCGAGCCATGTCCATGATGGTCCAATTCTTCCTTTCAACCACTCCATTCTATTGTGGAGTATATTGAGTAGTAAAATGCCTTTTAATTCCATGAAGATCACAAAATTCAATGAATTCATTCAACTTGTACTCACCTCCTCTGTCAAACCTCAGGATCTTAATGGTTCGACCACTCTCATTCTCGACCAAAGACTTAAACCTCTTGAAAACTTCAAAGGCTTTAAATTTCTATTTCAACAAATACAACCAAGTATTCCTACTAAAATCATCAATAAAAGTCATAAAATAAACACAACCATTCAAAGAAGGCATTTTCATAGGTCCACATAAATCTGTGTGAACGATATCTAATGGAGCTTTTGCTCTGTAGGAAACAATTGAAACAAATTTTTCTCTATGATGTTTTCCAAGTATGCAGCTCTCACAAGAGCTTGCAGGTTGTTTAATACAAGGTAACCCCTTTACCATCTGTTTCTTCTGTAACAGATCTAAACCAACAAAATGTAAATGACCATATCTCAAATGCCATAACCAAGATTCATCTAAACTTCCAGCCTTATAGGCATTTAAAGAACCACTTAAATCATTTTGCATAACAAGTGGAAACATTCTATTCTTGGTCATCTCTACTCTTGCAATCAACTGT
>JASDQU010105985.1:164219-193367 GCA_032191745.1 Picea mariana | reverse complement strand
TTATGGGATTATAAAAATCACAAAATCATTAGGAGTAGAGATGTCATAGTAAATGAGAAGGTCATGTACAAAGATCAGTTGCAGGGAAAGAAACAGGAAAAAAAAAACTAGAATACATAGTGCTTGATGAGATCACTGAAAAGGAAATTCCAAAGGTATTAGAAAATCAAAATGTACAACAACAAGAGCAATAGGTACCTCAAACTCCTGCAAGTGTTGTTAGAAGATCTACCGGATTAAGTAGACCCCCTAGATGATACTCTCCTTCATTGTATTATTTATTGTTGACTGATTCTGGTGAACCAGAATGTTATGAAGAGGTAATGCAGATAGCCACTAAAAAGAAGTGGGAGAAAGGCCTGAAAGAGGAAATGGATTCCCTGGTAAATAACTAGACTTCGGATTTGGTTTAGTTTCCTACAGGAAAAAGAGCATTGCAGAACAAATGGGTTCACAAGTTGAAGGAAGAAGATGGAGGAAAAAAACAATACAAGGCTAGACTTGTTGTAAAGGGGTTTGCACAAAAGAAAGATATAGATTTTGATAAAATATTTTCTCCTTTTGTTAAAATGACTTCAATTGAGACTATTTTAAGTCTTGTGGCAATATAATATTTATATCTTGAACAATTAGATGTAAAAACAACTTTTCTCTTGGGGGACTTAGAGGAAGAGATTTATATGCAACAACCACAGGGGTATGAGGTCAAAGGGAAGGAAAATTTGGTATGCAGGTTGGAGAAGAGCTTGTATGGCCTAAAACAAGCTCCAAGGTAGTGGTATTGGAAGTTTGATAGGTTTATGACATAACAAGGTTATAATAGATGTCATTTTGATCACTGTGTCTATTTTAGAAAGCTATAAAATGGAAGCTATATTATCTTTCTATTGTATGTAGATGATATGCTTGTTGGAGGGTCTAATATGCAGAATATAAATTTTCTCAAGAAGAAATTAGTTAGTTCATTTGCGATGAAGGATTTGGGTGCTACAAAGAAAATCCTTGGTGTGAGAATAACAAGAGATAGGAAAATCCGCAATTTGACATTGTCCTAGGGTGAGTACATAGAGAAGGTGTTGGAGAGGTTTAGAATGCAGAATGCAAAACCAGTTAGTAAACCTTTGGCCAACCATTTCAAATTATCCAAAGAAATGTGTCCCAAGACACATGAGGAGATATAATACATGTCTAGGGTCCCATATTCATCAACAGTTGGCATCTTGATGTATGTGATGGTTTGCACAATACTAGATATTCCACATGCAGTGGGAGTTGTGAGTAGTATATGAACAATCCAGGTAAAGAACATTGGGAGGCAATAAAGTGGATTCTCAGGTATTTGAAAGGTACTTCTACTCATGCATTATGTTTTGGAGGTTCAGACACTATTCTACAGGGATATGTTGATTCAGATATGGCAAGTGATAAAGATAGTAGGAGGAACACCACATGGTATGTTTTTACTGTAGGTGGAACAATAGTAATTTGTATTTTGAAACTAAAAAGGTTGTTGCCCTTTCAACAACAGAGGAAGAGTATGTTGTTGCTACAAAGGCTAGTAAAGAGATGATTTGGTTACAAAGGTTTATGGAGTAATTGGGAAAGAAGCAAGAGAATAACAGGTTGTACTGTAACAACAAGAGTTCCATTCATCTTGCAAAGAACTCATCCTTCCATTCGAAGACTAACATATACATATCATGTACTATTTCATACGATGCGTCTTTGAAGATGGACATTTGAAGTTGGAAAAGATACACACTAGCCAGAATCCTGCAGACATGTTAACAAAGCGAGTAACCAGGGAGAAACTAAGTTCCTGATCAGTTTTAGTTGGTCTTCAAGCATGAAGGTGAAGATGAGAAATTTTTCAGGTCCAAGGTGGAGTATATTTCAGCAGGTACAACAATAGTGGAGATGTTGTGATCAATCTCCAAGTGGGAGAATGTTGATTGTGGATCCTGATTATCTTCATGTTTCATAGATCTTTGTTTTTAGCCATGTTTATACCCCATGAAGACTGTACACCCAAGAATATTGTACACCCCTCCACATGATGGGGGATTTCCTCCCTGTGGGGTCTAGGGGGCTCATCCCCCAGGCTGGGGGGTCCGGGGGAAAGCGAACCCCTAAAGGAAAAATTGTGTTGTAAATGTGTATTGTAATTTCATAGTAAATCTGGATCGTTCATTATAAGTTCATAGATCTGACGATAGAAGTTATGTTAGGTTTTTTTCCCTAGAAGGAAACCCTCTTTTATGAGGGAAATTTATTGTGGATATGCATCATTTTGAATATTTTATTATGAGAGAGGAGATTGTAAGAGAAAGAAGAGGAAGTTACAATGGGTGTGTTGTAGGTTGTATCCCTTCATTTGTTGGATAATACAAAGGAAGGAACTGGAAATTTCTCTAGTGAACGTAGCCCACACTGGGTGAACCATGTATATTTGTGTCTCTACTATATTGCATATCTTATGTGTTTTATTTCTTCATTTTTTTTATTTTATTGCTCCACGATCCTGCTTTTCTAACATCACTTACCAACGACACAATATGTTGAACATCTCCCTACATCACATTGTGAAAAACATTTCCCAACATCACAATATGTCGACCATCTCTCGATGTTGCATTGTGACAAAAAATTCCCAACATTGCAATGTCGCGCACCTTTCCCAATATGACTAAGCCTAGCAATTCCTTACACAAACCTCGAAATGTGATGCTCATGACCAAACCTCAGTAAGAGACAAACTTTATTCTTTGTTACCTTGTGAAGAACATTTCTTAATGTCGCAATGTGACAAACATTCCCCTGTCCTTGCATTGTCGCAATCACTTACTGACGTTAGAATGTGTCAAATGACTCCTCACATCACATTGTGATGAACATTTCCCAACATTGCAATGTATCGACCATCTCCCGATGTCGCATTGTGATGAATATTTCCCAACATCACATTGCCATAAACATTTCCCAACGTTGGATTGTGACAAACATTTTCAAACGTTGAAATGTCATGAACATTTCCCAACATTGCATTGTGATGAACATCTCTCAATATCGCAGGTGACGAATCTTGGTTTTACATAATCATCATGTCGAACCATATGCAACTCAACATATTCAAATAAGGTAAAATATGGTCACAGACAACCATGGTCAACCTTAGTCAACCATGGTTAAAACTTACATTATAAACTAGCAATTTGTTCAACCATATATATATATATATATATATATATATATAAAATTTATCATTGTCATAAGCATTTCCTATCATTGCAATGTGATGAAATATCTCCCAACATTGCATTGTGACAAACATTATATATATATATATATATATATATATATATATATATATATATATATATATTCGAAATTGAATAGAAAAATCACTCCACCAACTAAGGACGACCATACACCACTACCCATAGAATCAAGAAAGAACTCTCAATTTGTGAATATTAAACCTATAATATAATTGTAATGTTAAATAATTAACATTATAAATATATTATATCTCTATTCTATTTTTTATTATATATATATAGAATGTGTGTGTGCAATACTCAAAGATTAGAATTTAATACAAGAGATACCACAAATTCCTCTTACGAATCTCGAAGCTAAGATATTAAATCAAAATAATTGCATTTGGCATTGTATCGAACCCACTCATTTTTTGTGTTGTCACTCCTCTCTGTGTAGTGAAGCATTACCAAATTTTGCATAATAAATTATTTATTCATGGTCTTTAATTATTACACCGAAGGTGTATTTTTAAGGGAGAGTTCTTCTCAACCCTTTGTCGTCTGTCCATGTCCTATAGACATGTGACACGTATGCACTATTCTTTGTCTGCTTAACTTTCATACTTACTCTACGTATGATTTCTCTTCACTGACAACGTAACATCTTCATACTCTCCACTATGTATCTCCTTCGACAAACTTTAAAACTTTCTCTATGTATGGTTCCTCTTCACTGGAAATGCATTGGCATAGAATCTCCACTTTGTATCTCCTTCAGTAGGGAAATTTCTGATTCTCTCAAGTCTACACCAATACACCACCACCAGTGCCAATAATTTATTAAACAAACTCCACGTTGCAACCCTAGACACCTTGTGTAATGAACCTCAAAAATCACCATAAAAATATGTATATATATATTCCCATGGCATAAATCAATTTCGTTTTAAGCTTATAATGTAAAAAAAATAGGAATGATTCAATTCTGACTGTAAGGGTATTATTATACCCATCTAATATACTTCGAACATAAGCTTTTGTGGGTAAAAAGAAAAAGTCCCTCCATGATTTTGTTCCTTCCCTTATTCCTTGTACCCTTCCAGCATACTCAAAGTAAGAGGGCGATACGAACTTAGCTCAAAGGAGCCTCTGTTGTTCAGAGAGAGAAAAGGATATCGCCCTGAAGTGTTCAGAGTGAGGCTGAGAGCAACATCGTCTCGCAAGGGTCGAGATCCAGTGGAAAAACACCAAATCATCCTTGCCAGATATCTTTAGGAAAACGAATGGTGATAAAATTGTCGAGAAAAGGACCGAAATCCAATGGATCGTTAGATCCCATAGATCTGTGCGAAAGTTAAGGATGATCTATCAAAAATCAGGAGGGTAACGATCATATGTCTTTAGAGGAATGGACGGTGGAAAATTCATCGGGAAAGTACTGAAATCCCGTGAACCGTCGAATCATAAAGTTCTACACTGATGTTAAGGATGATCCTTCCCAAGCTTAGGAGGGTAGCAACCGTTGGATGAGGAACCTCCGAAATGCGAAAGGAACAGGTGGGACCCGCATTTCAAGGTTTTCGGGGTTTCATACTTCGTGAGTTTCAATACTCGAACATCAACTCACAGCAACTTGCGAAAAGAGAAAAGGGAACGAGTGGGACCCGCCTTTCGGGGTTTCAGGGTTCGGAGTTTCGTGAATTCAAAGCCTAACCTCTACACCCCAGAACTCCCGAAATCGCGAAAAGTGAAAATGAGGAAAGGTGGGACCCCTTTCAGGATTTCGGGATTCGAAATCCCGTGACTTCAAACGCCAAGCCTTTACACACTAGAACTTCTGAAATCGCGAAAAGTGAAAAAGAGGAAAGGTGGGACCCATAATTTTAGGATTTCGGAACTCGGGGTTTCGGGGTTTCAAATGTCAACAACCACACAAGACATTTCTATAGGTTTCGAAAAGGTAAAGTGGGACTCGCTACTTCGGGATTTTGGAACTCGGGATTTCGGGGTTTCAAATGTCAACAACCGTGCAAGACATTTCCCGAGGTTCCGAAAAGGTAAAGTGGGACCCGCTACTTTGGGATTTTGGAACTCGGGGTTTCGGGGTTTCAAATGTCAACAACCATGCAAGACATATCTCGAGGTTCCGAAAAGGTAAAGTGGGACCCGGTACTTCGGGATTTCAGAACTCAGGGTTTCGGGGCTTCAAATGTCAACAACCATGCAAGACATTTCTTGAGGTTCCGAAAAGGTAAAGTGGGACCCGCTACTTTGGGATTTCGGAACTTAGGGTTTCAAAAGTCAACAACTGCGCAAGACATTTCCCAAGGTTCTGAAAAGGTAAAGTGGGACCCGCTACTTCAGGATTTCGGGATTTACGAACACATGGTGCATAAACACAAAAGAAAAAGAAAAACTGAAAAGCGAAAAGTGGAAGCTTCGGGGTTTCAGGATTCGAAACTTCATGAGTTCAGAATCCATACATCAATATATACAAACCTCCGAAAGGCGAAAGGGAAGTTGGACTAAGTATTCCTATCAAAAAGTTATGGAAATAAAAACAAACGCAAAGGGAGAGAGAGCTCCTACTGTAACTCTTCACACTAGTTTCATCACTCCTTGGTCTTTAACCTTTGCGGGTATTCTCAAACTTCGTTTCTGGGAGAAATCTTACTTTTGTTTCTGGGAGACTGAGGGTGTAGAAGGATACGATATACCTTTACTTCACAGAATTCTGAACGCCTAAGGACTTAGGAAATTTACATGCAAAGAGGGACACAAAGGATAAAATTCTTTGTATAGGGTAAATTCTATAATATCCACTCAGAGCCTCTTTTAAATCAATGCATTAATCGTCAACAGTACTAGATCTGTGCGTCTATGAAAATACATAGTTAAGAGTATCATTCCATCAGAGTTTGGTAATTATAATTTGATGTTCTGAGGGATCTGAGTTTGGTTTTCTGGGGGTTTAACTACCGAGAGGACCTGCCCTATTGACGTTAAGTTCCTCTTTTCCTTACTTACTTATAGGAATATAAATTACAGGTGCATCCATCTAGCATTTTACTCACAGGAGGAACAATTTTCCAAAGTTTGGATGTTTATTTCAAACTTCACGACGATAGATAGAGTAAAACTACAAACAGACTTCATCTTCCATTACCAGTAACTCTACTTCGGCAGATAGATATGAACATTCCAGCAGACGAATTACAACTATATATGTATATAGATTTCCTTCACATAAATTTCTCATAACGAACATAAAAAAAGAAGAGGAATCGTTGTAGTTCCTTTTTTTAATCAAATACAATGCATCAGATATCAAATCATTCAACAGAGAATGGAAACTATTCTAGTTCAGATTTACAGGATACATGACATCGGATGAAAATATAGCCATTCATAATAAAAAGGGATAGATCAACATATTTGAATCCAATGCACGGGAAGACAAAGGGAACGGCCACGTTCCTCCCAATCGTAGAACAGGGCAGCCAAATCTACTTGCCTAATTCACCCCCTAGCCTGACCATGAATCCATGAGGGAGAACTTGGAAACTCCTCCTCAGCAGTGTCCTTAAATTCCAACAGTTCTCCTCTTGCCTCACACTTACTCAACAGTGTTCATAACAACAAGACAATTTTGTTTCAGCAAGCTCCTCTTGCCTCACACTCAATCCGCAGTGTTCATAACAACAAGAGAGCTCAGGAATCCTTTCTCGCATACTTGGCAGTGTCCTGCCTCCTCGCATATGTTATTTATCCATTTTTACCTAGGTTTTTTCCCTCCTTTGGGGATTTTCGCAGCTTTTCTTAATCCCTGATTTTCAGTGGCTTCCAGTGGCCAAATCTCTTATTTTCCACTTGTAATCATCATCCCAGGGGCAGTTCCAACTTGTTCCCCACTCATGGAGTCATGGTCAACTAATTTTAACATGGTTGTTCCATTTGTCCTCCTGTAGTTAATATAATTATTTTGTTGTGATACAAGTGTCATAGTCAAATAGTTAGTTGGGTCCAAATAGATCTCTGCCCAACAGTCACAATAACTAAATACAATTATTAAATTTGAAATTCGGAATTGCCATAAATGGCAAAAAATTTCCAGATTCGAATTTGCCAAAAACAGAAATAAATTTCCAGCACATAAAAATATTTTTTTTGGGGGCATGTCACATCCTTTCCCCCTTCAGTAAAACACTATCCTCAATGTTCGTTCCTTTCCTGGAACAGGATTGGATGAGATTTCTGCAAATCTCCCTCCAATTCCCAAGTGGCCTCCTCAGGACTAAAGTGCTTCCATTGCACCTTTACCTGAGCAATGGCTCTGTTCCGAAGTGTTACTTCTCTCCAGTCCAAAATGCGTAGGGGTTCCACCTGGAACTCGCCCTTGGGTTCCACCTGCACCAAGTTCTAATCAATCATATGAGTAGGGTCATGAATATACTTTTTTAACAAAGAAACATGAAATACATTATGAATTCATAGATTAGCTGGAAGTGCAAGATGATATACTATGGGTCCAATTCGAGTTAGTTTCTCAAAGGGCCCACAAAACCTGGGTGCCAACTTGGCACAGTTCCCCAACTTCAGCAAGCTTTTTCGGGCTTTGACCTTCAAATAAACATGGTCTTCCACTTGAAATTCCAAGTGTCTTCTTTTCTGATCCGCATAGCTCTTCTTTCTGTCTTGTGCTTCTTTCAAGTTCTGTTGTACTTTTTTTACCATGTTCTCCATTTCTTGGAGCATCTCTGGTCTAAACATGAGTCTGTCAGTCGGGTTATCCCAGCTAATTGGATTTGTACACTTTCTTCCATACAATATTTCTAAAGGGCTCAACTTAGCCGAAGTTTGGTACCCATTGTTATATGCAAATTCCACCAAGTGTAGGTAGTCTTCCCACTTGTTCGGTTTTGTTCTTACATACATGCAGAGCATATATTCTATGATTTGGTTTGTCTTTTCAATTTGTCTATCTGTTTTTGGATGATAACTCGTGCTGAAATTCAAATTATTATTTAGCCCTGCAAACAATTCCTTCCAAAAAGTGAATGTGAATTTTACATCTCTATCTGAAATCACCATTTTAGGAGTACCATGCAGTCTAAAAATTTCTTTCATGAATATTTCAGCAATGGTAATCACTTTAAAAGTAGACTTTACAGGAATAAAGTGTGCAGACTTACTGAGTTTATCGATTACAACCATGATAGAATCATTATGTTTCTGAGTTTTAGGAAAACCTATGATAAAGTCCAGTGAGATGGTCTCCCATTTCCATTTTGGTACTGGTAATGGTTGTAATAGGCCGGCTGGATGCTGGTGTTTAGCCTTAACCTGCTCGCAATCTTGACATCTAGCCAAGTACTCTGTTGTTTCTCCCTTCATATTAGGTGAGTAAAATAGTTTTTTGAGTGTTGTTATTGTTTTCTGGTAACCTGGATGGCCAGAGTATGGTTTCTTATGCACTTCGTCTAAAATAGTTAATTTTAGCTATGCTGAATCTGGTACATAAAGTCTGTTTTTAAATCTTAATAGTCCCTCCTTGTCGATACTTATATCTGGTTCATCTGAGTTTGTGACACTATTTTGCAATTCCGCCATCATCTTAGTGTAATTTTCATCATTAACACCTGTCGTTCTTATTCTTTGTTCTAGATCACTTTCTGCTCTGCTGATATTTATCTCAAATAACCCATGGATTTTGCGGCTTAAAGCATCTGCTACTTTATTTTCCTTACCCTTGATATGTCTGACTTCAAAGTCAAATTATCTCAAGAAGGCTAGCCACCTTGCTTGTCTTGCATTAAGGTCTGGTTGGTTAAATAGATATTTCACTCCGCTATTATCTGTCAATAGTAAGAATTTTTTGCCCATGATATAGTGTCGCCACATTTTTAAGGCATGTATTACTGCTGCCAATTCTAAGTCACGAGTGACATAATTTTGTTCGTGTTCCTTTAATTTCTGGGATTCATAACAAATCGCATGCCCTTCCTGAGTTAGAACACCACATAGCCCCTCTTTACTTGCATCAACGCATACTATGAAGTCTTTATCTAGGTCTGCTACCTTCAAGATGGGCGCTGATGTCAATAATTCTTTTAGCTTGTTAAAACTATCTTGACACTTTTGCGACCAGTTAAACTTGGTCCCTTTCTTTTGTAATGACGTGATAGGGTAGGCTATCTTGGAGAACCCTTCTATAAATCTGTGATAATATTCGGTGATTCCCATGAATGACCAGATATATGCCACATCCTTAGGTACTGGCCATTCCATAATGGCTTTTATCTTTTCCGGGTCCATGGCAATACCTTCCGAGGAAATGACATGTCCTAAATATTGTGTGTCTTTTTGATAGAAATCACACTTGTCGAGTTTTGCGTATAGTTTGTGTTTTCTTAGTGTTTGCAGAACTATTCGTAAGTGTTCATCATGTTCCTCCTCCATTTTAGAATAGACCAGAATATCGTCGATAAATACTACCACGAATTTGTCTAAGTACATGCTAAAAATGTTGTTCATCAAGCACATAAACGTGGTTGGTGCATTAGTGAGTCCGAAAGGTATGACTACAAACTCGCAGTGTCCATATCTTGTTCGAAAAGTTGTTTTGTTTATGTCCTGGTCCTTTATCCTAACTTGATGATATCTAGATCGTAAATCCAATTTTGAGAAGATCTTGGCCCCACCAACTTGATCGAACATATCATTTATCCGTGGTAAGGGGTATTTGTTTTTAATGGTCACTTTGTTCAGTTGTCTATAATCGATACATAGTCTTAGAGTACCATCTTTCTTTTTCACAAAGAGGACTGGTGCTCCCCATGGTGAGACATTTGGTCTGATATACTCTTTATCCAACAATTTTTGTAATTGTATTTTTAATTCTGTCAGTTCTGGTAGACTCATTCGGTAGGGTGCTTTTGAGATAGGGGTTGATCCAGGTAGTAAGTCTATGGAGAAATCTATTTCTCTCCTAGGAGGCAATTCTAGTATCTCATCAACAAACATGTCTCTAAATTCACATAGGACAGCAAAGTCTTCTAACTTGGGCTTATCTTCTTTTTCTAATAGATTCGTTACTTGGATGGTGTAAACTTGACATCCCTTTATAATACATTTCTTGAATTGCATCGCTGAAACTTGTCTGACTGACACAGGTTTTGGTATGCCTTGGGTTGTTCTAACAGTGCCAAAATTATCTTTATAGCTAAGTATCTTTGTATAACAGTCTAGTACTGCTTTGTGTTGTTCCAACCAGTCCATCCCAATAATCATATCATAAGACCCTAGTGGTAGGATGTTCAGATTGGTCCTTATCTTTTGACCATCTAAACTGAACTCAAGATCAGAAATAAAGCTAACTACTTTTCTTTTAGTCCTTGTTACTAGTTGTACAAGCCAAGGTTTTTCATGCTTTTGTTTCTTAAGTTTATTCAACTCTACTACATTGGGAGTAATACAACTTAACGAAGCTCCAGGATCAATTAAAATAGAAATTTTAGTGTCAAGGATTTTACCTTCAATCTCTACCACTGAAGACTGGTGGTCAGCTTGTCGACCATCTATGGTTGCATTTATCCGATGCAGACTTATGTCCATGTCACCCACTGTCGAGGCTTCTTGTAAATTGTGAACAACAGTTCCGTTTTCTGCAATTAAACATGGACAGTTCCTCCTTAGATGAGGTTCTCCACACTCCCAACACTTTAATGGCTCATGGGAGTTGTCCCCAAACTTCTTCATTCCAAGGTTTACCGGTTTACCGCTACCTTGCGTATTCGGATGATTGGAGTGAAAATCCTTCCTTGGGAAACCCTTTGCTGCATTCTGATAAGGAGTTGGCTGGTATCTCTTCTTCCACTAGTTTATTCCATCTTTTTTCTTATCCTTCCAGGTCTTGGGAAACTCTACCCGTTGTTTATACTGGTCATAGCACATTCATGCCTTCCTGAATGACTCACTCAAGGCTTTGGGGTTGTCAAATTCAATTCTGTCCCTGTAGGACTATGGTAAACAACTTAAGAATTGTTGGATTTTTACCTTATCCTCCGGGATGTATGGTACGAACTTTACTAGTTCCAGAAATTTATTTATAAGGTCATCCATCGTCATTTGTCCGAGTCGTAATTCATAAAATTCTTTCGTCTTCCTTTCATAATAGATCTCAGAAAGGTATTGTTTCTTAAAATATTTCTTGAAGTCGAACCATTCCAACTGTTTCTCCTTTAGGCCCTTGGCCAATTTCAGGTCCTACCACCAAATGTTGGCCTTTCCCTTCAGATTGTAGATGGCCATTCTGACCTTCATGTTGCTAGAATAGTTGTAGATTTGGAAGTATTTTTTGATGTCCAACAACCATGCCTCGACTTCTTCTCCTGTCCTGGACTCTCCATCAAAAGTAGCTGGTTTAATCTTTTTAAATTCTCCTTCAAGGTGGTCTGTTTGTTTTCTTTTCTTGTCTGGTATGGTTTTTTCTTCAGCTAAAGGTGTCCCTTTAGACGAACTGTCTCCTTTTTCTGTTTTATCACTAGAATTCTTGGAGGCCCTTTTGCTGACCTCTTCCTCATGGTTATCATCTTTTGGGATTTTCTTGGTTACTATACTAAGCAGCAAGACTTCATTTATCTCTTGTTGTTCCTGTTGTGCCTTCTTTAATTTTTCATTGTCGGCCTTGAAAACCTGAAGTTCAACTATAAGGTTTCTCATTGTTTCCAACACCTCCATGGGTGAGCTTCCATCATTGTTTTGTCTCAGATCTCCAAGAGGTTCTTGTTGCGGATTCTCTTCCATCTTGATTTCTGCACCTTCTTGAGCTGCCATTATTTAACACAAAACATGAAAGCTTTATGTTTGCAATTCACAAGGTTTGTTTGTTTTCTCATAGATCGAAATATATATACTAAGAAATTAATGTGGCCCTGTTCATGCCTAGTGTTGTAACTTTTTCTCGGATACCATATGTAATGAACCTCAAAAATCACCATAAAAAAAAAAATTATTCCCATGGCATAAATCAATTTCGTTTTAAGCTTATAATGTAAAAAAAATAGGAATGATTCAATTCTGATCGTAAGGGTATTATTACACCCATCTAATCTACTTTGAACATAAGCTTCTGTGGGTAAAAAGAAAAAGTCCCTCCATGATTTTGTTCCTTCCCTTATTCCCTGCACCCTTCCAACATACTCAAAGTAAGAGGGTGATACGAACTTAGCTCGAAGGAGCCTCTGTTGTTCAGAGAGAGAAAAGGATATCGCCCTGAAGTGTTTAGAGCGAGGCTAAGAGTAACATTGTCTCACAGGGGTCGAGATCCAGTGGAAAAATGCCAAATCATCCTCACCAGATATCTTTAGGAGAACGAATGGTGATAAAATTGTCGGGAAAAGGACTGAAATCCAGTGGATCGTTAGATCCCATAGATATGTGCGGAAGTTAAGGATGATCTATCAAAACTCAAGAGGGTAACAATTATATGTCTTTAGAGGAACGGACGGTGGAAAATTCATCGGGAAAGTACCGAAATCCCGTGAACCATCGGATCATAAAGTTCTACGCTGATCTTAAGGATGATCCTTCCCAAGCTTAGGAGGGTAGCAACCGTTGGATGAGGAACCTCTAAAATGCGAAAGGAACAGGTGGGACCTGCATTTCGAGGTTTTTGGGGTTTCAGACTTTGCGAGTTTCAATACTTGAACATCATCTCACAACAACTTGCGAACAGAGAAAAGGGAACGA
The DNA here is from genome assembly GCA_032191745.1 of Picea mariana. NCBI lineage: Eukaryota > Viridiplantae > Streptophyta > Pinopsida > Pinales > Pinaceae > Picea > Picea mariana. Next base: position 180,357 of record JASDQU010105985.1, on the reverse strand, counting down.
GTGGGACCCACCTTTCGGGGTTTCGGGGTTCGGAGTTTCGTGAATTCAAAGCCTAACCTCTACACCCCAGAACTCCCAAAATCGCGAAAAGTGAAAAAGAGGAAAGGTGGGACCCCCTTCAGGATTTCAGGATTCGGAATCCCGTGACTTCAAATGCCAAGCCTTTACACACCAGGACTTCCGAAATCGCGAAAAGTGAAAAAGAGGAAAGGTGGGACCCGTAATTTCAGGATTTCGGAACTCGGGGTTTCGGGGTTTCAAATGTCAACAACCTTGCAAGACATTTATCGAGGTTCCGAAAAGGTAAAGTGGGACCCGCTACTTCGGGATTTCGAGATTTACGAACACATGGTGCATAAACACAAAAGAAAAAGAAAAACCAAAAAGCGAAAAGTGGAAGCTTCAGGGTTTTGGGATTCGAAACTTCGTGAGTTCAGAATCCATACATCAATATACACGAACCTCCGAAAGGAGAAAGGGAAGTTGGACTAAGTGTTCCTGTCAAAAAGTTAAGGAAATAAAAACAAACGCAAACGGAGAGAGAGCTCCTACTGTAACTCTTCACACTAGTTTCATCACTCCTTGGTCTTTAACCTTTGCGGGTATTCTCAAACTTCGTTTTTGGGAGAAATCTTACGTTTGTTTCTGGGAGACTGAGGGTGTAGAAGGATACGATATACCTTTACTTCATAGAATTCCGAACGCCTAAGGACTTAGGAAATTTACACGCACAGAGGGACATAAAGGATAAAATTCTCTATATAGGGTAAATTCTATAATATCCACTTAGAGCCTCCTTTAAATCAATGCATTAATCGTCAACATTACTAGATCTGTGCGTCTATGAAAATACATAGTTAAGAATATCATTCCCTCAGAGTTTGGTAATTATAATTTGATGTTCCAAGGGATTTGAGTTTGGTTTTCTGGGGGTTTAACTATCAAGAGGACTTGCTCTATTGACGTTAAGTTCCTCCTTTCCTTACTTACTTATAGGAATATAAATTACAGGTGCATCCATCTAGCATTTTACTCACAGGAGGAACAATTTTCCAAAGTTTGGATGTTTATTCTGAACTTCACGACGACAAACATAGTAAAACTACAAACGGACTTCATCTTCCATTACCAGTAACTCTACTTTGGCAGATAGATATGAACATTCCAGCAGACGAATTATAACTATATATATATACGGATTTCCTTCACATAAATTTCTCATAACGAACATAAACAAAGAAGAGGAATCGTTCCAGTTCCGTTTTTTAATCAAATACAATGCATCAGATATCAAATCATTCAACAGAGAATGAAAACTATTCTAGTTCAAATTTATAGGATACATGACATCGGATGAAAATATAGCCATTCATAATAAAAAGGGATAGATCAACATATCTGAATCCAATCCGCGAGAAGACAAAGGGAATGGCCATGTTCCTCCCAACCATAGAATAGGGCAGTCAAATCTACTTGCCCGATCCACCCCCTAGCCTGACCATGAATCCATGAGGGCGAACTTGGAAACTCCTCCTCAACAGTGTCCTTCAATTCCAATAGTTCTCCTCTTACCTCACACTTACTCAATAGTGTTCATAACAACAAGACAATTATGTTTCAGCAAGCTCCTCTCGCCTCACACTCAATCCTCAGTGTTCATAATAGCAAGAGTGCTCAGGAATCCTTTCCCGCATACTTGGCAGTGTCCTACTTCCTCGCATATGCTATTTATCCATTTTTGCCCAAAAATTTTCCCTCCTTTGGGGATTTTCGCAGCTTTTCTTAATCCCTGATTTTCAGGGGCTGCCAGTGGCCAAATCTCTGATTTGCCACTTGTAATTATCAGCCCAGGGGAAGTTCCAACTTGTTCCCCACTCATGGAGTCATGGTCAGCTGATTTTAACATGGCTATTCCATTTGTCCTCCTGTAGTTAATATAATTATTCTGTTGCGATACAAGTGTCATAGTCAAATAGTTAGTTGAGTCCCAACAGATCTCTGGACAACAGTCACAATAACTAAATACAATTATTAAATTCAAAATTCGGAATTGCCATATATGACAAAAATTTTCCAGATTCAAATTTGCCAAAAACAAAAATAAATTTCCAACACATAAAAATATTTATACACATAAAAATATTTATTTTTGGGGGATGTCACACCTTGTCAAAGAAATTAATCCACTGAAAAACATAAATAACATACACAAATTGAGGCACCACTGCATTTCAAACAGATTCATAGCACCCAACACCACAATGTATACCTGAATCAAAGCTTTATATGTAACAAAGAACTATCCTACGTGGAAAAAATAAGAACTATCCTACGTGGAAATTAAATGATCAATTTTTTTAAAGATGTATATAAAATAGTAACTTAATAAAATCTCATTTCACATACGAGGATCCAGACCAACGTCATCTTCTTCTTACCTAGTAAGTTTGGGTCGAACCTAACTTAAAGAAAATATCAAGAATGGCTTAGACTAACATAAAGAAGATATCAAGAACTTATGGTTATTTGAGTCGCATAGAGATCAATGTTTCAGAGTTTGAACATGGTCATGACTCATAGTGACTACCATCCTGTGGTTTTTGGTTTATATTGGAGTATAGATGGTCATGTGCAGAGGTGGCACACAATCCACATGGTCCATGAAAATCATTATTTGTGATTGCATGTAATGTCGGCCAAATCAAGTTTCATACATGGCGTGATCAAGTAGGCATAGCACATCAATGCCCACATCTTTGAATAAAGATGATCCACACGATAATCTCAAAACGTGTTTCTTTCGTTAGCCCATTCTTAGCCTCATCCTCTCAGGTGAGTTTTTATCATCTGAATTTGCAACCATGGAAATAAAAAATATTAATAAAAAAAAAAAAAATGTTATAAACAAATAATAGCCAACATGCCTATACTTTTTTAAATAGTTGACTTAATGCCCAAGTGTTTGTGGATTGAATAGTTATAATCTATGAAGGTTGTACATTAATTTGAAATTTTAAAAACAAAATTAATTATAATTTAATTGAACAATATGATGCTTGATGGTAGAAATGTGTATTTTAAGATATTAATTTGAAATTTTAAAAACAAAATTAATTATAATTTAATTGAACAATATGATGTTTGATGGTAGAAATGTGTATTTTAAAATAGTTAATTTAAACATCGCTTTAAAAAACACAATTATAAATTATAAATAGAAGACCTTGTTGTAGGTATTTGTCAATAGAATTAACATACGATACACACTAATCGGATATGGAGGATTGACGAGTTAATGATTTGGCTATATTTGAAATTTTTATTGAAAATATAATTTTTACTTAAATTTTTTATTAAATTGATTGAAATGGTAGTGTCTAAGTTATTTTTTATTTATTTAAATTATTTAAATTATATAATTTATATATTTGATATTTATAATTTTATCAAATTCATTTTTTTTTAAGCATATAATTAAAATAATCACTTTAATCTTTTATTATTTTAAAATATATGTGTGTGTCAAAGATGTTTTTTAAATGGGAGGCTTCTTGACACATTGAATTGTGTCTTGTTAACACATTGAAAACTACCACATCATGATGTTTCCAGGTTCAATTGTTGGGAGTGTCATCATTTTCGTTTACCATCGAATTTGTTACTGCTCAATACGCGACGACTTCCATGTTTCTTCTTCATCTTTACAATAATGGTTCAAACACTGATGAGGCTTTCAACAAGCACAAACATCAATGAAGTTTGATATACTCTAGTCACATATTGAGACATCATTCAACCAATTGAAGATCCAGATTATGCACATCCCTTCCATTTATGCAGGAACCTCTCCTAATTGAATTGATATTTTGACTCAATCAGAATTGAGAACTCGAACTCGTAACTTAGTCAATAGCAAGTATTAAGAAGGGCCCAATTGTCCATTTTTCAACATTGATTCAGGCTTGGAAGAATAAAAAGAATCACTCAGGACTTGGAAAAAGTGGTCACATGCAGATAGGAACATTGGAGGAAGCAGGCAGAAGAACTCATTGTAGGACTTGAATGGACTAGATAACAAGTTACGAGTGCATAGGTGAGAGAAGTAGAAATAAACATAAAAATTACGTCATCACCTTCAAAGCAACTTACCCAATCGCTACTAGAGAATTGACTTCATAAACAAGACAACATGATAAATATTGGGAAAAATGTCTCAAATAAAACATGACGAACAAATGAGACATAAAAATATTGTAAAGAAAAACAAATACCGATAACTCTTATGGATTTCCCAACACTTATTTTTGAACATTATGGTCATATACATGCTACCTAGTTTTTCTTCAAACGGATCAATGCCTTGTCCAACATAAATACATACATACTAATTGTAGTGAATCATATCCTAACATTCATACTATTGCATTCCATAATGGACATATTTGTAATTGAGTACATAAAGAAACTAATGGACATTGATTCTCCAAACAAAATAATATGGAATCTAGGGACTAACCCAAGTCTATATTCTTTCTTGCTTGCACAAAGAATTTTTTTTAGCCTCAACCCCTCCCAATTATCGTTCTATACTATGATAGGGAGGGACCACCAATGTCTCTTCTTCTATGTCTTGAACATTGAGCAACAATGTCTCTTCTTCTATGTTTTGAATGTTATTCTATAAACGATAGTAGAAGCCATGACCAATAACATCTTAAAAATAACATGTAAATTTACAATTGATGGATTTATTGTAAGGTTGAAAGTTGCATATACATGGGGTTACTTATAGCATAATGGTTCTCTTGGAACGTTTCTTCCTCTAATTTACAAATATCTAGAGGTAAAAAGAAGCACAATAGTGAGAAAATTCATTAATATAAGTTTAGAAACCGAAAAAAATAAGGTATATCTATTAAACATTTGGACTTCAAAACATTGTGGAACATTATTGGGCTTTGAAATATTAGTGGAACATAATAAGCGACAACACATTATAAAAAAAAAAAAACCTATACTTTCCTTTTACAACACATCCACCTTATATTATCTTCGATGTTCCCTTCCCCCACTTCAGAGATATGCTAGTTTATTCTTGATATTTACTAGAAATTATTTATTTGTATCCATTCCTAAGCATTGATCATCTCAATAACCATAGGGTAATGAAACTTAACTACACAACCCAATGATTTCTTGGAACATGTAAATTGGTAAAACTTAAAAAAATTTTGTTAAACTCTTGAGTTCTTCTTACCAAATATGTTAAAGTAATGTACAACGCATTGAAAAAAACTCGGATTGCTTACCAAATATCACCAAATATGTGGAGTGTATATATCCTAACATTAATATTGCATTGGGTAAAGTTCCTCTCGCTTACCAAACTTGCATTTTGAGAATATAATTGTGGTACTTTCAAGTTTGAGGAGAGGCTTTGACTTTGCATACAATGGGTAATTTCTTCATTAACTAAACCTGTTGTATTTTTAAGAGATTTGGTTGAAGTTTTATTAGCAAGCACATGATTGAAGATGTTTCCATAAATAAAAAGGCCAAGATGGAAGAGGTTTGCTTAAAGTTTTAAAAAAAACCACATGGATACTGAGGATTTTTCACATGGATACTGCATCGGGAAAGATTGGATTTGTCCCTCCTTTAAATTAAAAAGGACAAGATGATAGAGATTTGGTTAAATTCCATTAAAAATCACATCGATGCTCGGGATTTTTCACCTTCGAAGATTCGATTTTTCCTCCTCTAGATGGTATTCACACAAGATAAGATGGAAGAGGTTTTGTTGAAGTGAAGTAGAACATGTATCATCCATGCCCATACATCACATGAACGTCTAAGACCTATATCTATGTATGGGGAATAACAATAACAACTTGAAGGAAGTGACTTCACAACTTGAAGTCAAGTGACTTCAAGTTATGTATGTTATGTATATGACAATAACAACTTGAAGGAAGTGACTTCACAACTTGAAGTCAAGTGACTTCAAGTTATGTATGTTATGTATATGACAATAACAACTTGAAGGAAGTGACTTCACACAAATATCTTGCAATTGATATTCACCACAAGCTCAACTGGAATTATAGCATTAAGAAAATGATTATCGGGGGATGGAAAGCTTATTGTGGGCTTGAAAACAATTGTAAATCGACTGATATTTGGATATGGGATAAGACAATTGTAAATCCTCTTTGAGACTATTGTTAATCTTGTTATTCTATATGGATGTGAAGTCTGGGGATGTAGTATCTCTCATGAATCCTAGATAAACATAGAGCAAATCCAAGAGAATTTTCTAACCTATAATCTCAAAATTAAAGGAAACATGCCCTATCTGATATGGATTTAGGAGCGGAACAAACTGATAAACATAATGAATACAATAAACACAGAGATAGGAAGAATAACACAAATATCAAGTGAACAATATCCTCTATTAAATAATGAAATAGGATGAAACTGTAAAACTACAGAACTGAAACTTGCTTGAATGGTGGTAGTTATCTTTGAGAAGAGATGTGGCTACTACGCACGTTTTTCTGAGCAGAATGGATTACAATGAGGCTCCATAGGCCCTTTTCATATTACTCATGAATGTCAAAACCCTAGACATCCAAAAACCTAACCCTAGAAGGTGAAATGCCAAAAGTCATGTGGGCCCTATGGGTAAGTTGGTGTAATTTGGTACCTCAACTTCCTAGGGTCGTAACTTTTTCATACGACCTTTGTTTTAGGTGCGTGATAGCCCGTTGGAAAGGTCTTTCAGAGAGATACACATTCTGTCGTCAAACTCTGACTCCGTCTATAGTCTAACTATGGCGAGCCAAAAAAACAATGTTTGGGGCCCCAAAATAACCCTGAAAGTACAACAAGATGTGCTGCCATGAAAACATACAAAATAAGCCAGTTGGATTAGGTGAGAGGCCACCTGTATCCACCTGGAGAATGTGTGGGGCTTCAAACAACCCCAGAAGTGTAGAACTCACAATTATAAAGAAGTATAGAAGGACATGTTGGACAAAAAAGGACACGAGGAGCCAGTTGGAATAGGTGGGTGGCCACCAATATCCACCTGGATCAATCCTCCCCCCTTAGGAAGCAACGGTCTCCATTGCTTTGATTTCCCCCATCAGGTGAGAAAAAATTTGTTGGATCTGGCCCCGGGTGAGCCACTTGCCTTGGTGGACGAGTTTCCTTGCCTTGACAACCCGATAAAGTTGGATCTGTTGTTAGTGAGTGCCCTTGACCTGTGTGTCCAAGATCTGATCGGTGGATGCTTGTTCCATGCAGTCATGGTTGAGCTCTGTTGGTGTCAGTTGTTCGACAATCTCGGAGGTTTCCAATAACGGTGGAAAATATGGTCTAAGGAGTTCCACATTGAATACTAGATGTAGAACAAGGAAGGGTGGAGTGTTGAGCTCAAAATCATTGCTACCCACAACCTTGGTGATAGTGTAAGGCCCATAACGAAGTGGGTGAAGCTTTCGATGGGGCCCGGTGAGATGCTCCTTCTGCAAATGTAACCATACTTTGTCGCCAACTTGAAACTGGTGTGGTACTTTGTCTTGATCATGGTGCTACTTGTACTTAGCATTGGATTTCTGCAAAATTTCCTGGGCCTGTTGGTAGATGTGTTGAATCCTCTCAATGAATCTGGTGGCTTCATCGATCGTAGATTGATCAAGGGAAGAATCTGTTTGTGCGGTGGGAAGAGGAAGTGAAACATCAATGGGTCCCAAGGGTTGGAATCCCAAACCCACTCAAAATGGGCTATGGTCGATGGAACTATGGAGAGCCATGTTGTAGTTGTGTTGGACATAGGGAAGACTCTCGTCCCATGTACGGGGATGCTTAGAATTGTACATGTGAAGGATGTGCATAATCATTTGATTGACAACCTCAGTTTGGCCATCGGTTTGGGGGTGGAAAGAAGTGGATTTTGTGAGCTTGGTGTCCAACAGAGACCAGAGACTCAACCAAAAGGTGTTGAGAAACTTGTTGTCTCGGGTGGAGATGATGGTCTCTAGTATTCCAAAGTGGACCCAAACTCATTCGAAGAAGAGCTCGGCAGTCTCTACTACTGTGAAATTATTCTTACAAGCTGTGAAGATGGCGATCTTTGAAAACCAATCAACAACCACAAGCACACATTCATTAATGTTCTTGGTGGACAACAAACCAAACATATAATCCATTGAGATGGATTCCCACAGCTTCTCGTGAATAGGAAGAGGGGTGTATACACCTTGCTTCTTGATGGTTGGCTTAGAAATGGTGCAGGAAGTGCAAGATCTGATATACTTGTTGATGTCTTGTTGAATTTTTGGCCAATAAAAATGGTTCTGAAGAACGACCACAGTTTTCTCTATGCCAAAATGTCCTGCCACCCGACTGTAGTAGGATTCCCAAATCAGATTTTCATGCTCGCTTGTAGGAACACATAGATGGCCCAGGTGGCATAAGAGTATGTCTTGAATGTGAAGATCAGTGAAAGTGGTACCTGTACCCAAGATTTGATATGTGGTGGTGAAGTCTGGATCTTGCTAATAAATTTGGGGCCACTCTGATGCTTCATGTCCACAAGACTAGAGCACAGTGGTGAGTGAATCCACATGAGGTTGACTGAGGAAGTTAGCGACACGATTGGAGATACTTGTCTTATACTTGATGTTGAGATGGAACTATTGCAGGTAGATGGACTACTTCTGATGGTGGTCATTCTATAATTTCCCCTGTGTCTGTATGGACTGCGGAGGCTTGTGATCAATGTGCATGATTGTCTCTTTCCCCATAATGTAATGTTTCCATTGAATATAGGCTTGTAAAATGGAATACATTTCCTTGTCATAGGTGGGGTATTTCCGGACAATATCAGAGAGTGTCTCACTATGGTATGCCACAGGATGCTCGTGCAGAGTGAGAAATGTGCCCACAGCATAGTCAGATGCACCAGTCTCAATCTTGAATGGTTGTTGTAGATAAGGCAAGAAGAGTACTAGATCTGAGCACAAACGATGTTTCAGATCATCGAATGCTCATTTTTTCTCCTTCCCCCATACGAACTTGGCCCTACCACCACCTTTGGTCACCTGGTTGAGGGCCCATGCAATATGGGAGAATCCCAACATGAACCGTCGATAGAAATTGGCTAGTCCCAAGAAGCTTTGAAGCTCGGTTAGTGTGGTCGGGCCTGGCTAGTCACAGATGACTTGGATCTTAGATGGATCAACATGTACCCCATACTCATCAACAATGTATCTAAGGTATTGGACCTTGTTCATGCCAAAAGATCATTTTTCCAAGTTGGCATAAATCGTGTGTTTCAGCAAAGTGATCAAAACCTACTGAATATGTCGCATGTGCTCCTCCCACATTCTGCTAAAGATGTGGATGTCATCCAAATATACTACCACAAAGGAGTTGGTGAAGGGTCTCAATACATCATCCATCAACCTCATGCAATTGGCTGGTGCATTTTTTAATCCAAAGGGCATGACTATCCATTCGTAGAGACCTTCTTTAGACTTGAAGGTTGTCTTCTAGACATCATTTGGTTTGATGGAAACCTGGTGGTAGCCATACTTAAGGTCAATCTTGTTGAATAAATTCCCCCCTTGTGTTGGTCAAGAAGGTCATCAATCCTAGGAATGGGGTAGCAGTTCATGATTGTGATTTTGTTTAAGGCTCTATAATCAATGCAAAGTCGCCAAGTCCTGTCCTTCTTCTGCACCAGTACAATCGGGCTTCCGCAAGGGGAGGAGTTGGGTCTAATGTGCCCCTTTTGGAGAAGCTCTTGGATCTGATGCCTGATTTCTTAATTCTCCATCAGCGAACGCTGATAGACTAGCCCATTAGGTAGAGGTGTGTTGGGGGTCAAATCAATGGGATGCTTTAATTGGCAATATGTCGGTACCCTTGTAGATGAGGTGAAGATGTCTCTATATTCTTCCACGATCCCATCCACTTGCTTCTACTAGAAATAGAGGTGTCGTGTAGAGGCCACGGATGTGGCGTGGACCTTTTGCTTACTGTGAGCAAGGATCACAAAGAAGACAAACTTATCGGTCTATGAAATGACCTTATTGTATTGCTTAGCAGAGATTAAAGAAATATCAGTAGGAGGTGCCACCTATGGGATCATGTACAACTGTCTACCCAAAGTAATAATAACATTCCGGGATCTAGACTCATACACAACATGATGCTTCCACAAATATGGTTGTCCTAAAAGAACATCACAAACTTTAAGGGGATAAATATCACACAGTACCTCATCTTTGAAGGGCTTGATGTCGTAGGGTAGACGACATTGTTGGCTAACACTGAGATCGCTTCCTTGACGAAGTCAACTGATGGTGTAGGGTTGTGGGTACGGTGTCGTTGGTAGGTATAGCCGCTTGACAACCTCTGCCGAAATTAGGTTCTTTTGAATATTGTTTTTGACAATGAAATGAATCGGAGCCCCCTTGACCCACATCTGCAAGTGAAAGAGGCATTCCCCTTCCTCTCGTTCTTCTGGTTCGCTTGGCCGGACTTTGGTGGTAGTGATCGTGGCACTGGGTTCAACATCGATAATCCGCTTCCCTCCTTTAGGATTTGACTTAGAATCAGAATCAACCTCTGACTTGGAAGCCTTCATCTTGGCCACGAGGGACTGCTTGGAGCAGCATTCATCGGTGTTGTGCTAAGGACTTTTATGGTACTCACACCATTTTCCCGTGTCCTTCTTCATCTTCTCGTTGCCCTTATTGTGTTGCGTATTGGACGGATTGTCCTGAGGGTGACCATCTTGACTTGGTCCTTACTATGTGGGTTGGGGTTGCCTTTTCCCTGCTTCGGCTTGAGGGGTTTGTAGATCCAAACTCTCGTTGTTTATGCTTAAATTTCTACTCGATCTTAACAATGTATCTATAAGTCGTGCCCAATGAGGTGATGTCCAGGAACTCCATTTCTGTTTAATGTATCTATGCAAACAACTGAAGTATTTGAGCACAAGATGACACTCATAATCTTTGATACCCAATTTGGTGTGTAGGGTATGGAAAATATTGGTGAAGTCTGGTATTTTCTGGTCCCTTTCTTGATGCAGAGTGGTCCATCTGGTGTACTGGTCCTCATAGCTTCCAACATGGTAGTATTGTTCTTTAATGGAGTCCAGAAAGGAATCCCATGTAGGGGCCACCACAAAAATTGCAGATTCCTCCACAACCCTTTGCTCAGAGTAAGTATCCCACCGGTATTTCACATAGGGAAAGGCCTTGAGGAGTGCAAAAGTGATCTTTTCCCTATCAGAAAAATTGTGGACCAAAAAAATATCCTTCAAGCAGATTCAACCATTTATCTACAACATCTGCATCTATCAGTCTTTCAAATAATGAAATATCAAAATTTACGTGTACCTTGAAGGGGGTTGCATGGCCACTTGATGAAGATGCTTCTCCCATGGGCAACCGTCGAAGGATCTGCACGAAGTTGTCCATGATTTCATTCCTTTTTCACGCAAGGGCTTCCTCGAGAAACATTTTAATAGGATCTCCTACTCCATAATCTTTCTTTTCGTCTCCCATGGGTTGTTGTCAGGCTCAGCATGGTCGATCTGGTAATGGATCGATTGGTTCGAGTCCCAACTACTTGTACCCAGACCTTGTCGGGTGTTATCACCATAAACATTTATGTGTGAAAATTTGTTTTCAATACTTATTGAGGTGCTAAACTGATGTGGAGGCGTGACAAACTAGCAGACAGGTCCAATTTTAGCAGGAGGGGGATAAATCTAGCAGTAGTGTGGAGTTTATGGGACCCTATAGGTTGCATATCACAGGCACTACAGATCAATGGTCGGGGATCGTTTCAGGGGGAGGACTTGTGCGGAAGATAATTCCCAAAAGTGGGATGAAAATTAAAACACGGTTTTTTGTTGGGACCATGTGGCTCCATTGGGTGCATTTTGGGGCAAGAAGCGAGTTTCCCTAAACCACTTCCTCACGCCCCCAAAATCGGGAAAGTTTATAAAGAGGCGCATGTCACTTATTTTAATTATTTTTCAAATACTGCAACATTGAAAGTTGGCATGACCACTCCATTCGAACTGAAGCTCAACAGTATGCCAAGCTCACGCTTGTTCCGCTCGCTTACAGGTATTTTTCATCACCACCATGGACCCTATCATAATTTCAGTAGTAGAGCAAGACCCCGTGTCCAACGAAGAATCCCTAATTGATCGAGATTCAGATGTTTTCGACACTAAAATCACCATTTCTCCCATCTCCGTGTCCGGAGATAATCTCTCAGATAATGTAGGGAAGCAGATACCCTTCCTTGAAGTAGTCCAGGCCACTATAGCCCCTTACGTTGTCAAGGTTGTGTTCCCTTTCTCCAAATTCATAGGTTGGTGCGCAGAGCAATATTCACAAGAAGAGAAAGTCATCATCAATAAACAAGGGTCCGAGGTCCTGTGTAGGGTAGAGGGTCTGTCAATTCAAAGCGCCCTCGACATACCAGATTCCTTCTCTACAGTGTCTGAACCGTTTGAGGAAGAAAAGATGATTATGGTTTACAGGGAGTGTCCATCAGAAGTCAAATACCTATTCTTACAAACAATTGTCAAACCAAAGCATCTTTCCGAAAGTTTGTCCTTGCCAATGAGTGTTAGTGTCATGGTTATTGAAGTCCAATGGGTATGTTCCCTACCGAGTCAAATTTTAGGTCTAGATAATGAAAAACATGTGGTTGAGGTCATGTTAGGTTTTATGTTGGCATTTTTTCAGTTAGAGTCCAGTCATTCAGTCCTTATCAGCTTCGATAAATTCATAGCTGATAATATCCACAAACAACTAGTGAATTTTCAGCCACTAAGACATTTCAGATATTACACATAATTGCTAAATATTTTCCTAGAAACAAATAAGAGAGAGATCCCTGAACAAACATTCATATCAAATGAATGTAAAAGGATCACATTGCTCTTTTTCATCAACAAGGTCATGTCCAAGGTTTACAACTTGATTTTCAACACCAACCTACCAAGATTTGTGGATGACATGAGAAATTATTTACAACCAAATCTAGAAAACAGAGTGGGGGACTGGGTACTATTCATGCATTCAAGAGTGACCTGGGTTTATGGTTGTCATGAATCCCCCTTTCTTCTGCCTGTTTTTCTGACACCCAGAATCTTTTCCCTTGAATTCATCAGGTAAAGAATCATATCAGAGACAAAGCATTTCTTGAAATTACACAAGGCCTCCAATCTCAAATTTCCTTTCATCATTGGACCCTTCATTGTCAAGACTAGATCATGCTTATCTCAGGTCCAAGCAAAGCTCAAAGAGTTCGTTTTTTCACAGCTACAGGGAAGAAGATATGGTCCACATTAGATCATATCCAAGAGAAGACTGATGAACAAACAAGCCCCCTATGAGCATGAACATGTTGATGGTTTTGACAAATTGGCAAATCTAGAAGTTTGTGTTGATATGGAAGCAATATTGCAACTAGCTCAATCACAACAAGCGGAGGCAACCCTGCAACAAGCTTAAACACATCAAACTCCCTAGAAGTTGATAGATAAAGTCCCGAAAGTAAGTGTTTACAACAAGAGAATCAGTTCAGAGGCCCTGAGTACTAGTGATCAACTTAATTCCCTTAAGAATATGAAGATCATGAAATCCCCATAGATAGTGGATCTAGAGGAGGAAGAGACTAAAGAACAAGTGAATATGGATATGGTGGAGAGTGGCACTAGCACTGTAGAGGTTGGGAAAGGAAGCAAGCTCCAAAGTGAAGGCAACTCAATAAATTTCAACAGGAAAAAGCACATCTTTGATAAGGCATCTGAAGTAGCCTATCAATCTAAAGAAGATTTGGAAAAACAACATGATGAGAAAGGAAACTTTGCTATGGGTGAAATGAGGGAGTTAATCCCTGAAGTAGAAACAATTTCTCAACATAAGTCTTCTCTGTTCACAGTAAGAGATATAGAGAAGAGGACATTTAATATAACAGTTGTAGATGAAGACAAAGCATCTGAGGTCAAGAAAAAATATAAAAACATCAATGCTCCAGACAAAGTCAAATTCCACAGGAATACCAGTGATATGTTGTATTCTGATTACTTGGGTTTAAGTTTGAAGAATTCTAAGTTGTCAACTTATGCAATAAAGTTGGAAGGGCAATTGAAGAAAGAAAAGGAATCCATCAGATCTTGGAAAACTCATGTGAAGAGGCTAGAATCTGAAGGCTCTCGGGGAGTGAAATCCTCATTGGATGAAAAGGACAAGTTGATTCAAATCTTGAAGAATAAACTGAAAATGTCTGCCACATAACATCCACAAACAACAAAACGAGTTGCTCTAGACCAAGAAAATGAAGCATTTCGACAAGAGGCATTGAACTACAAGGCTAAGGTATTACAACTAGAATAAGAAAAGGTGAATTGGTCACAAGGACAGACATAACTACTGAACATGTCTATAGTTGTACCTCCTACTACAGAAGTTGGGCCAAGCAATGAAGGACTTGTTTAGGTTATGTCACAAGTTAGCTTGAAGGTAGGAGAAATCAAAGGGTTAAAGGGAGACATATAGAAATTGAAGCAGGAAATGAAAACAACAGATGAAAGGATGGCCCAATTTCAGAAGGAAAATCAAGATTTGCAGAAGAGGATAAACAAGATGAAAATAATACTGAGAGGAAAAGGATTGTTGCAAGGAGTGAAACACATCATCTGGGATTCTATTTTTGTTGAAGTTGCCAAGTTCAGAGTGTACTTAAACTTCATCAATGATAACAACAGCATGGCCATCACATCCAGAAGCAGGTGCACTATTGTAAATGAGAACTTAGCAAAGAAACCATCAGTGTGGGCTCAAAATTCCATAAACCTACTAAATTCCATCCCTACTACAAAAATTCAAACCATTGGGGTCAAATATAGAACTACATTGATCATCTAGGTTAGGAGGGTTATTTCCAAGCATAACCCTCTAGAATAACACAAATGGATCAAAGTGTACAGGAATTCAAGGATCTATTTGAAGAGTTGTTCATCAAAGGCCTCCCCCCATTTTGGGATGGCAAAGGAAAATTATATGATCAAGAGGAATACAACTCTTGCCTCACTCAATGCAGGATGGATCACTCCAAGTTTGAAAACCTGGAGGAAAACTGGAAAGGAGCAACCCTGGTTGAACATTTGATTACATATTTTAAGATTTTGAATCAGTTCAAAACAATGAAGATTGGACTACCAGTCATGACATATGCCTCTTGCATCGACCTGGAGATCCTAATCAAATAAATGGTGGACTATGATATCCCTTTTGACTTGTAATGGAAGGAGATAGTGTGGTTGGGTAAAGCAAAGTGCAGTTTTCCAGGATCCAACAAATGATGTCTAGGTTTCATTGAATATGAAAGATCAGACAAAAGACCAAAACAAAACAAGTGTCAAAATAAGGAGTTGAAGGTCAGAGGAATTGACAATTGGTTCATGAAAGGTTTTTTTGTTACTCATTGTAATTGGTTCCCATACCGAAACTGTTCATCTATTGTAATCAGTTTCTAACTGAAGGAAATCGAATTGTATAAGTATTAGGAGTTCCAAATGTATTAATGTTGGCAGAAGTGCAAGGGAACCTTTCTAGTTGTTCTGAACTTAATTGTAATTTTCTGAAGCTGAATTGAATACACATGCAGAAGTCTTTGAAGTATCCATGAAAAGATTCTAATGGTGGTGATATGAGTTTTGTATTCTCTCTTTGTATGTATTTCCTATGTTTTTTATTCCATTTACACTGTCTCCTGTTTAAATTGGATAGTTTAAAGGCCCAAAATTCATCTTGTGATTCTCTTGGCTTAAAGCAATTTAAACTATGTTAAGTTCTTCCTAACTAATTCATAATTCATTTCATTATTGTTATGATGTAGTTGTTTTCTCTTTTCTTCTTACACTCTTCAAATTACCAATTATAACTCAGAGTCATCGCCTCATTTATCCTTTATCCTTTGGAGAGTTATACTGACCAGTCAGTGTTTCTATTCTTTTTTCAAAAATTCGACTTCATAGCCCTGAGTGTCCTCCCCCTTCCTTGCCAACAAATTTATAACCCCCCCCCCC
>JASDQU010105985.1:147645-164169 GCA_032191745.1 Picea mariana | reverse complement strand
TAAAGAAAAACAAATACCGATAACTCTTATGGATTTCCCAACACTTATTTTTGAACATTATGGTCATATACATGCTACCTAGTTTTTCTTCAAACGGATCAATGCCTTGTCCAACATAAATACATACATACTAATTGTAGTGAATCATATCCTAACATTCATACTATTGCATTCCCTAATGGACATGTTTGTAATTGAGTACATAAAGAAACTAATGGACATTGATTCTCCAAAAAAAATAATATGGAATCTAGGGACTAACCCAAGTCTATATTCTTTCTTGCTTGCACAAAGAATTTTTTGTAGCCTCAACCCCTCCCAATTATCGTTCTATACTATGATAGGGAGGGACCACCAATGTCTCTTCTTCTATGTCTTGAACATTGAGCAACAATGTCTCTTCTTCTATGTTTTGAATGTTATTCTATAAACGATAGTAGAGGCCACGATCAATAACATCTTAAAAATAACATGTAAATTTACAATTGATGGCTTTATTGTAAGTTTGCAAGTTGCATATACATGGGGTTACTTATAGCATAATGGTTCTCTTGGAACGTTTCTTCCTCTAATTTACAAATATCTAGAGGTAAAAAGAAGCACAATAGTGAGAAAATTCATTAATATAAGTTTAGAAACCGAAAAAAATAAGATATATTCATTAAACATTTGGACTTCAAAACATTGTGGAACATTATTGGGCTTCGAAATGTTAGTGGAACATAATAAGCGACAACACATTATAAAAAAAAAAACCTATACTTTTCTTTTACAACACATCCACCTTATATTATCTTCGATGTTCCCTTCCCCACTTCAGGGGTATGGTAGTTTATTCTTGATATTTACTAGAAATTATTTATTTATGTCCATTCCCAAACAAGCATTGATCATCTCAATAACCAGAGGGTAGTGAAACTTAACCACACAACCCAATGATTTCTTGGAACATGTAAATTGGTAAAACTAAAAAAAAAATTGTTAAACTCTTGAGTTCTTGTTTTCCACTCCACTCCACTCTCCATGCTTACCAAATATGTTACAGTAATTTAAGCGCATTGAAAAAAACTCGGATTGGTTACCAAATATCACCAAATATGTGGAATGTATATATCCTAACATTAATATTGCATTGGGTAAAGTGCTTCTCGCTTACCAAACTTGCATTTTGAGAATATAATTGTGGTACTTTCAAGTTTGAGGAGAGGCTTTGACTTTGCATACAATGGGTAATTTCTTCATTAACTAAACCCGTTGTATTTTTAAGAGATTTGGTTGAAGTTTTATTAGCAATCACATGATTGAAGATGTTTCACATGGATACCGCATCGGTGAAGATTTGATTTGTCCCCCCTTTAAATTAAAAAGGACAAGATGGTAGAGATTTGGTTAAATTCCATTAAAAAGCACATCGATGCTTGGGATTTTTCACCTTCGAAGATTCGATTTGTCCTCCTCTTGGATGGTATTCACGCAAGATAAGATGGAAGTGAAGTAGAACATGTATCATCCATGCCCATACATCACATGAACGTCTAAGACCTATATCTATGTATGGGATTCACTACCTATATCTATGTATGGGGAATTTAAGAAACAAGCTAGTATTCGAATTAGTAATGGTCTACATCTCTAATTCATTTTTTGTCAATAAATTTGTGTAAATAAAATATTTTTATTAGGGATGCTTCTATGAGTTTTTAAAACTTGATAAGATCAATAAGTACAAATCCTTAATTAAATGGAAAAAATGTACCATATCAATAAAAGGGAAGAGTAACTTTCACAACTATCTAAGCTTGATCCTAAGAAGTTTTGAAGGCAAATTCTAATCCGTAATACTAAAGAAAATAATATGATTCTCTTAAGGGATTGAATTCCTACCTTAAAAGTCTTTATGAGTTCCCTAATGCCATGGACACCATTCCTATTGTCCCTACATAGGATGAAGTTTTTTCTCTGGATGACAGAGAGTTCAGAGTTAAGCGGCTTGCAAATGGGAAAACTAAGGACATTGAAGGCTACCAAGCTGAAATTTTTAAAGTTGAAGGGCCTATCCTCATCCCTCACATGCACAAGCTCTTCAATTTAGCAGTCAAGTAGGGCTTCCCTAAACCCTCGACGCAAAGCCTTGTTGTTCCTATTTTTAAAATTGGGGATAAGAACATTCCCTCTAATTATAAGGCCATTATTATTAGCTTGATTTTAGCCAAGCTTAATGGAATTATTTTGGAAAAGAAGATTGCTCTTTGGATAGAAAGTCACAGTAAAAGAGCTAAAGGCCAGGTCAGGTTTAGGAGATATCATTCAACTATGGACCATCTTCTTACCTTTAGGATCATTATAGAGGAGTTCTGCAATACTAAAACCAATCATTTTTGTTGTTTTGTTGACTTTAGAAAATATTTTGACACGGTTCCCAGGAAAAACCTTCGAGATAGGTTGGAAGAGATAAAAATGTCTTTCGAGTTGAGGGTTGTTGCAATAAAGTTGTATGAGAATGTTATTGCCAAGTTTAAGAACATTGAGGGTTGGTCGAAAGAAATTAACTACAATATTGGAGTCAAGCAAGGGTGTCCTTTGTCCCCTACCCTATTTGGCATATACATTGACAAGTTCGAAGATTACTTGGAAGAGGCAGGTTTTATCGCCCCTACTCTCACCGGTATAGTCATCAATCCTCTTCTTTATGTTGATGATATCATTCTTATGGTGAAGAGTCCCATTGATCTTGGAAAGAAACTACAAATCCTCAAGGATTTTTTCTCCAATATGGGTATGATTGTTAATACTGACAAGACTAATGTCATGATAATTAAATCCAATAAGATAACGTATGATACCTTCGTATATGACAATAACAACTTGAAGGAAGTGACTTCACACAAATATCTTGCAATTGATATTCACCACAAGCTCAACTGGAATTATAGCATTAGGAAAATGATTATTGGGGGATGGAAAGCTTATTATGGGCTTGAAAACAATTGTAAATCGGTTGATATTTGGATATGGGATAAGACAATTGTAAATCCTCTTTGAGACTCTTGTTAAGCTTGTTATTCTATATGGATGTGAAGTCTGGGGATGTAGTATCTCTCATGAATCCTGGATAAACATAGAGCAAATCCAAGCGAATTTTCTAACCTATAATCTCAAAATTAAAGGAAACACAGCCTATCTGATCCGGATTTAGGAGCGGAACGAACTGATAAACATAATGAATACAATAAACACAGAGATAGGAAGAATAACAAAAATATCCAGTGAACAATATCCTCTATTAAATAATGAAATAGGATGAAACTGTAAAACTGCAGAACTGAAACTTGCTTGAATGGTGGTAGTTATCTCTGAGAAGAGATGTGGATGCTACGCGCATTTGTTTGAGCATAATGGATTACAATGAGGCTCCATAGGCCCTTTTCATATTACTCACGAATGCCAAAACCCTAGACATCCAAAAACCTAACCCTAGAAGGTGAAATGCCAAAAGTCATGTGGGCCCTATGGGTAAGTTGGTGTAATTTGGTACCTCAACTTCCTAGGGTCGTAACTTTTGCATACGACCTTTGTTTTAGGCGCGTGATAGCCCGTTGGAAAGGTCTTTCAGAGAGATACACATTATGTCGTCAAACTCTAACTCTGTCTACAATCTAACTATGGCAAGCCAAAAAAACAATGTTTGGGGCCCCAAAACAACCCTGAAAGTACAACAAATGTGCTGCCATGAAAACATACAAAATAAGCCAGTTGGATTAGGTGAGAGGCCACCCATATCCACCTAGAGAATGTGTGGGGCTTCAGACAACCCCAGAAGTGTAGAACTCACAATTATAAAGAAGTACAGAACGACGTGCTGGACAAAAAAGGACACGAGGAGCCAGTTGGAATAGGTGGGTGGCCACCAATATCCACCTGGATCAATCCTCCCCCCTTAGGAAGAAACAGTCTCCATTGCGTTGATTTCCCCCATCAGGTGAGGAAACTTTTGTTGGTTTTGGCCCTGGGTGAGCCACTTGCCTTGGTGGATGAGTTTCCCTACCTTGACAACCTGATAAAGTTGGATCCGTTGCTGGTGAGTGCCCTTGACCTGTGTGTCCAAGATCTGATCGGTGGATGCTTGTTCCATGCAGTCATGGTTGAGCTCTGTTGGTGTCAGTTGTTCGACAATCTCAGAGGTGTCCAATAACGGTGGAAAATATGGTCTAAGGAGGTCCACATTGAATACTAGATGTAGACCAAGGAAGGGTGGAGTGTTGAGCTCAAAATCATTTCTACCCATGACCTTGGTGATAGTGTAAGGCCCATAACAAAGTGGGCGAAGCTTCCGATGGGGCCCGGTGAGATGCTCCTTCTACAAATGTAACCATACTTTGTCCCCAACCTGAAACTGGTGTGGTACCTTGTGTTGATCATGGTGCTACTTGTACTTAGCATTGGATTTCTACAAAATTTCCTAGGCCTGTTGGCGGATGTGCTGAATTTGCTCAATGAATCTGGTGGCTTTGTCGATCACAGACTGATCAGGGGAAGAATTTGTCTGTGCAGTGGCAAGAGGAAGTGCAACATCAATGGGTCCCAAGGGTTGGAATCCCAAACCCACCTAAAATGGGCTATGGCCG
The DNA here is from genome assembly GCA_032191745.1 of Picea mariana. Taxonomy (NCBI): domain Eukaryota; kingdom Viridiplantae; phylum Streptophyta; class Pinopsida; order Pinales; family Pinaceae; genus Picea; species Picea mariana. Next base: position 159,544 of record JASDQU010105985.1, on the reverse strand, counting down.
ATGGAACTATGGAGAGCCATGTTGTAGTTGTGTTGGACATAGGGAAGACTCTTGTCCCATGTACGGGGATGCTTAGAATTGTACATGTGCAAGATGTGCACAATCATTTGATTGATGACCTCAGTTTGGCCATCGGTTTGGGGGTGGAAAGCAGTGGATTTTGTGAGCTTGGTGTCCAACAGAGACCAGAGACTCAACCAAAAGGTGTTGAGGAACCTGTTGTCTTGGTTGGAGATGATGGTCTGTGGTATTCCAAAGTGGACCCAAACTCATTCGAAGAAGAGCTTGGCAGTCTCTACTACTGTGAAATTATTCTTACAGGCTGTGAAGATGGCCATCTTCGAAAAACGATCAATGACCACAAACACACAGTCATTACCGTGCTTGGTGGACGACAAACCAGACATATAATCCATTGAGATGGATTCCCATGGCTTCTCGGGAATAGGAAGAGGGGTGTATACGCCTTGCTTCTTGATGGTTGGATTAGAAATGGTGCAGGCAGTGCAAGATCTGATATACTTGTTGACGTCCTATTGAATTTTTGGCCAATAAAAATGGTTCTGAAAAATGACCACAGTTTTCTCTACGCCAAAATGTCATGCCACCCGACTGTAATAGGATTCCCAAATCATCTTTTCACACTCGCTTGTAGGAACATAGAGATGGCCCAGGTGGCATAAGAGTATGTCCTGAATGTGAAGATCAATGACAGTGGTACCTGTACCCAAGAGTTGATATGTGGTGGCAAAGTCTGGATCTTGCTAATAAATTTGGGGCCACTCTGATGCTTCATGTCCACAAGACTAGAGCACAGTGGTGAGTGAAGCCACATGAGGTCGACTGAGGAAGTCAGCAACATGATTGGAGATACTTGTCTTATACTTGATGTTGAGATGGAACTATTGTAGGTAGGTGGACCAATTCTGATGGTGGTCATTCTATAATTTCCCCTGTGTCTGTATGGATTGCGGAGGCTTGTGATCAATGTGTATGATCATCTCTTTCCCCAGAATCTAATGTTTCCATTGAAGATAGGCTTGTAAAATGGAATACATTTCCTTGTCATAGGTGGGGTATTTCCGGACAATATCGGAGAGTGTCTCACTATGGTATGCCACAGGATGCTTGTGCTGAGTGAAAACTGCACCCACAACATAGTCAGATGCATCAGTCTCAATCTTGAATGGTTGTTGTAGATCAAACAAGAAGAGTACTATATCTGAGCACAAGCGATGTTTCAGATCATTGAATGCTCATTGTTGCTCCTTCCCCCATACGAACTTGGCCCTACCACCACCTTTGGTCACCTGGTTGAGGGCCCATGCAATATGGGAGAATCCCAACACGAACCGTCGATAGAAATTGGCCAGTCCCAAGAAGCTCTGAAGCTCGGTTAGTGTGGTTGGGGCTGGCCAGTCATGGATGACTTGGATCTTAGATGGATCAACATGTACCCCATACTCATCAACAATGTATCTAAGGTATTGGACCTTGTTCATGCCAAAAGATCATTTTTCCAAGTTGGCATAAATCATGTGTTTCTGCAAAGTGCTCAAAACCTACTGAATATGTCGCATGTGCTCCTCCCACATTTTGCTGAAGATGTGGATGTCATCTAAATATACTACCACAAAGGATTTGGTGAAGGGTCTCAATACATCATCCATAAACCTCATAAAATTGGTTGGTGCATTTTTTAATCCAAAGGGCATGACTATCCATTCGTAGAGACCTTCTTTAGACTTGAAGGTTGTCTTCCAGACATTAGTTGGTTTGATGGGAACCTGGTGGTAGCCAGACTTCAGGTCAATCTTGTTGAATAAATTCCCCCCCTTATGTTGTTCAAGAAGGTCATCAATCCTGGGAATGGAGTAGCAATTCCTGATTGTGATTTTGTTTAAGGCTCTATAATCAATGCAAAGTCGCCAAGTCTTGTCCTTCTTCTGCACCAGTACAATCGGGCTTCCGCAAGGGGAGGAGTTGGGTCTAATGTGCCCCTTTTGAAGAAGCTCTTAGATCTGATGCCTGATTTCTTAATTCTCCATCAACGAACGTTGATAGACTGGCCCATTAGGTAGAGGTGCGTCGGGGGTCAGATCAATGGGATGCTTTAATTGGCAATGTGTCGGTACCCTTGTAGATGAGGTGAAGATGTCTCTGTATTCTTCCACGATCCCGTCCACTTGCTTCTACTACAAATAGAGGTGTTGTGTAGAGGCCATAGATGTGGCGTGGAACTTTTGCTTACTGTGAGCAAGGATCACAAAGAAGACGAACTTATCGGTCTGTGAAATGACCTTATTGCATTTCTTAGCAGAGATTAAAGAAATATCAGTAGGAGGTGCCACCTATGGGATCATGTACAATTGTCTACCCAAAGTAATAATAACATTTTGGGATCTAGACTCATACACAACATGACGCTTCCACAAATATGGTTGTCCTAAAACAACATCACAAACTTTAAGGGGATAAATATCACACATTACCTCATCTTTGAAGGGCTTGATGTCGTAGGGTAGACGACATTGTTGGCTGACACTGAGATCGCTTCCTTGACGAAGCCAACTGATGGTGTAGGGTTGTGGGTATGGTGTCGTTGGTAGGTAGAGCCACTTGACAACCTCTACTGAAATCAGGTTCTTTTGAATACTGTTTTCGACAATGAAATGAATTGGAGCCCCCTTGACCCACATCTGCAAGTGAAAGAGGCATTCCCCTTCCTCTAGTTCTTCTGGTTCGCTTGGCCGGACTTTGGTGGTAGTGACCGTGGCACTGGGTTCAACATCGATAATTTGCTTCCCTCCTTCAGGATTTGACTTGGAATCAGAATCGACCTCTGACTCGGAAGCCTTCATCTTGGCCATGAGGGACTGCTTGGAGCGGCATTCATTGGTGTTGTGCTGAGGACTTTTATGGTACTCACACCATTTTCCCGTGTCCTTCTTCGTCTTCTCGTTGCCCTTATTGTGTTGCATATTGGACGGATTGTCCTGAGGGCATCCATCTCAACTTGGTCCCTTGCTATGTGGGTTGGGGTTGCCTTTTCCCTACTTCGGCTGTGAGGGGTTTGCAGATCCAAACTCTGGTCGTTTATGCTTAAATTTCTGCTCGATCTTAACAATGTATCTATAAGCCGTGCCCAATTAGGCGATGTCCAGGAACTCCATCTCTATTTGAATGTATCTATGCAAGCAACCGAAGTATTTGAGCACCAGACGACACTCAGAATCTTTGATACCCAATTTGGTGCGTAGGGTATGGAAAATATTGGTGAAGTCTGGTATTTTCTGGTCCCTTTCTTGACATAGAGTGGTCCATCTGGTGTACTGGTCCTCATAACTTCCAACATGGTAGTATTGTTCTTTAATGGAGTCCCCAAAGGAATCCCATGTAGGGGCCACCACAAAAATTGCAGATTCCTCCACGACCCTTTGCTCAGAGTAAGTATCCCACCGGTATTTCACATAGGGAAAGGCCTTGAGGAGTACAAAAGTGATCTTTTCCCTATTAGAAAAATTGTGGACCAAAAAATATCCTTTGAGTAGATTCAACCATTTATCTACAACATCCGCATCTATCAGTCCTTCAAATAATGAAATATCAAAATTTACGTGTACCTTGAAGGGGGTTGCATGGCCACTTGATGAAGATGCTTCTCCCATGGGCAACCGTCGAAGGATCTTCACGAAGTTGTCCATGATTTCATTCCTTTGTCATGCGAGGGATTCCTCGAGAAACATTTTAATAGGATCTCCTGCTCCATCATCTTTCTTCTCGTCTCCCATGGGTTGTTGTCAGGATTGACGTGGTTGATCTGGTAATGGCTCGATTGGTTCGATTCCCAACTACTTGTACCCAGACCTTGTCAGGTGTTATCACCATAAAAATTTGTGTGTGAAAACTGGTTTTCAATACTTATTGAGGTGCTAAACTGATGTGGAGGCGTGACAAACTAGTAGACAGGTCCAAGTTTAGTAGGAGGAGGATAAATCTAGTGGTAGTGTGGAGTTGATGGGACCCCATAGGTTGCAGATCACAGGTGCTACAGATCAATGGTCGAGGATCGTTTCAGGGGGAGGACTTGTGCGGAAGATAATTCCCAAAAGTGGGCCGAAAATTAAAACACGGTTTTGGGTTGGGACCACGTGGCACCATTTGGTGCATTTCGGGGCAAGAAGTGGGTTTCCCTAAACCACTTCCTCACGCCCCCAAAATCAGGAAAGTTTATAAAGAGGCACTTGTTGCTTATTTTATTATTTTTCAAATACTGCAACATTGAAAGTTGGCACGACCACTCCATTCGAACTGAAGCTCAACAGTACACCAAGCTCATGCTTGTTCCACTCACTTATAGGTATTTTTCATCACCACCATGGACCCTATCATAATTTCAGTAGTAGAGAAAGACCCCGTGTCCAACGAAGAAGCCCTAATTGACTGAGATTCAGATGTTTTCGACACTAAAATCACCATTTCTCCCATCTCCGTGTCCAGAGATAATCTCTCCGATAATGTAGGGAAGCAGATACCCTTCCTTGAAGTAGTCCAGGCCACTATAGCCCCTTACATTGTCGAGGTTGTGTTCCCTTTCTTCGAATTCATAGGTTGGTGCGCAGAGCAATATTCACAGGAAGAGAAAGTCATCGTCAATAAACAAGGGTCTGAGGTCCTGTGTAGGGTAGAGGGTTTGTCAATTCGAAGCGCCCTTGACATACCAGATTCCTTCTCTGCAGTGTCTGAACCATTTGAGGAAGAAAAGTTGATTATGGTTTACAAGGAGTGTCCATCAGAAGTCAAATACCTATTCTTACAAACAATTGTCAAACCAGAGCATATTTCCAAAAGTTTGTCCTTGCCAATGAGTGTTAGTGTCATGGTTATTGAAGTCCAATGGGTATGTTCCCTACCGAGTCAAATTTTAGGTCTAGATCATGAAAAGCATGTGGTTGAGGTCATGTTAGGTTTTATATTGGCGTTTTTTCAGTCAGAGTCCAGTCATTCAGTCCTTATCAGCTTCGATAAATTCATAGTTGATAATATCCACAAACAACTAGTGATTTTTCAGTCACTAAGACATTTAAGATATTACACATACTTGGTGAAGATTTTCCTGGAAACAAATAAGAGAGAGTTCCCTGAACAAACATTCATATCAACTAAATGTAAAAGGATCACATTGCTCATTTTCATCAACAAGGTCATGTCCAGGGTTTACAACTTGATTTTCAACACCAACCTACCAAGAGTCGTGGATGACATGAGAAATTATTTACAACCAAATCTAGAAAACAGAGTGGGGGACTGGGTACTATTCATGCATTCAAGAGTGACCTGGGTTTATGGTTGTCATGAATACCCCTTTCTTCTTCCTATTTTTCTGACACCCAGAGTCTTTTCCCTTGAATTCATCAGGTAAAGAATCATATCAGAGACATAGCATTTCTTGAAATTACACAAGACCTCCAATCTCAAATTTCCTTTCATCATTGGACCCTTCATTGTCAATACTAGATCATGCTTATCTCAGGTCCAAGAAAAGATCAAAGAGTTTGTTTTTTCACAGCTATAGGGAAGAAGATATGATCCACATTAGATCATATCCAAGAGAAGACTGATGAACAAACAAGCCCCCTATGAGCATGAACATGTTGATGGTTTTGACAAATTGGCAAATCTAGAATTTTGTGCTGATATGGAAGCAATCTTGCAACCAGCGCAATCACAACAAGCGGAGGCAACCCTGCAACAAGCTTAAACACATCAAACTCCCTAGAAGTTGATAGATAAAGTCCCCAAAGTAAGTGTTTACAACAAGAGAAGAAGTTCAGAGGCCCTGAGTACCAGTGATCAACATAATTCCCTTAAGAATATGAAGATCATGCAATCCCCATAGATAGTGGATCTAGAGGAGGAAGAGACTAAAGAACAAGTGAATATGGATATGGTGGAGAGTGGAACTAGCACTGTAGAGGTTGGGAAAGGAAGCAAGCTCCAAAGTGAAGGCAACTCAAGAAATTTCAACAGGAAAAAGCACATCTTTGATAAGGCATCTGGAGCAGCCTATCAATCTAAAGAAGATTTGGAAAAACAACATGATGAGAAAGGAAACTTTGCTATGGGTGAAATGAGGGAGTTAATCCCTGAAGTAGAAACGATTTCTCAGCACAAGTCTTCTCTGTTCACAGTAAGAGATATAGAGAAGAGGACATTTAATATAGCAGTTGTAGATGAAGACAAAGTATCTGAGGTCAAGCAAAAATATAAAAACATCAGTGCTCCAGACAAAGTCAAATTCCATAGGAATACCAATGATATGTTGTATTCTAATTACTTGGGTTTAAGTTTGAAGAATTCGAAGTTGTCAACTTATGCAATAAAGTTGGAAGGGCAGTTGAGAAAAGAAAAGGAATCCATCAGATCTTGGAAAACTCATGTCAAGAGGCTAGAATCTGAAGGCCCTCGGGGAGTGAAATCCTCATTGGATGAAAAGGACAAGTTGATTCAAAGCTTGAAGAATAAACTAAAAATGTCTGCCACAGAACATCCACAAACAACAAAACGGGTTGATCTAGACCAAGAAAATGAAGCATTTCGACAAGAGGCATTGAACTACAAGGCTAAGGTATTACAACTAGAATAAGAAAAGGTGAATTGGTCACAAGGACAGACAGAACTACTGAACATGTCTATAGTTGTACCTCCTACTACAAAAGTTGGGCCAAGCAATGAAGGACTTGTCTAGGCTATGTCACAAGTTAGCTTGAAGGTAGGAGAAATCAAAGGGTTAAAGGGAGACATACATAAATTGAAGCAGGAAATGAAAACAAAAGATGAAAGGATGGCCCAATTTCAGAAGGAGAATCAAGATTTGCATGAGAGGATAGACAAGCTGAAAATAATATTGAGAGGAAAAGGACTGTTGCAGGGAGCGAAACACATCATCTGGGATTCTATTTTTGTTGAAGTTGCCAAGTTCAGAGTGTACTTAAACTTCATCAATGATAAAGATAGCATGGCCATCACATCTAGAAGTAGGTGCACTATTGTAAATGAGAACTTAGCAAAGAAACCATCGGAGTGAGCTCAAAATTCCATAAACCTGCTAAATTCCATCCCTACTACAAAAATTCAGACCATTGGGGTCAAATATAGAACTACATTGATCATCTAGGTTAGGAGGGTTATTTCCAAGCATAACCTTCTAAAATCAGTCCAAACTAAGGCCACACAAATGGATCAAAGTGTACAGGAATTCAAGGATCTATTTGAAGAGTTGTTCATCAAAGGCCTCCCCCTATTTTGGGATGGCAAAGGAAAATTATATGATCAAGAGGAATACAACTCTCGCCTCACTCAATGTAGGATGGATCACTCCAAGTTTGAAAACTTGGAGGAAAACTTGAAAGGAGAAACCCTGGTTGAACATTTGATTACATATTTTGATATTTTGAACCAGTTCAAAAAAATGAAGATTGGACTACCAGTCATGACATATGCCTCTTGCATCGACCTGGAGATCCTAATCAAATAAATGGTGGACTATGATATCCCTTTTGACTTGTAATGAAAGGAGATAGTGCAGCTGGGTAAAACAAAGTGCAGTTTTCCAGGATTCAACAGATGATGTCTAGGTAACATTGAATATGGTAGATCAGACAAAAGACCAAAAAAAAAAAAGTGTCAAAATAAGGAGTTGAAGGTCAGAGAAATTGGCAATTGGTTCATGAAAGGTTTTTTTGTTACTCATTATAATTGGTTCCCATACCGAAACTGTCATTTGTAATTATTGTAATCAGTTTTAGAAGATGAAACATTTCAATTCATCTATTGTAATCGGTTTCTAACTGAAGGAAATCGAATTCTATAAGTATTAGGAGTTCCAAATGTATTAATGTTGGCAGAAGTGCAAGGGAACCTTTCTAGTTCTTTTGAACTTAGTTGTAATTTTCTGAAGCTGAATTGAATACATATGCAGAAGTCTTTGAAGTCTCCATGAAAAGATTCTAATGGTGGTGATATGAGTTTTGTCTTCTCTCTTTGTATGTATTTCCTATGTTTTTTATTCCATTTACACTGTCTTCTGTTTAAATTGGATAGTTTAAAGGCCCAAAATTCATCTTGTGATTCTCTTGGCTTAAAGCAATTTAAACTATGTTAAGTTCTTCCTAACTAATTCAAAATTCATTTCATTATTGTTATGATGGAGTTGTTTTCTCTTTTCTTCTTACACTCTTCAAATTACCAATTATAACTCAGAGTCATCGCCTCATTTATCCTTTATCCTTTGGAGAGTTATACTGACCAGTCAGTGTTTCTATTCTTTTTTCAAAAATTCAACTTCATAGCCCTGAGTGTCCTCCCCCTTCCTTGCCAACAAATTTATAACCTCCCCCCCCCAAAAACAAACTAAACCTAGCCATTGATTGCCAAAGAAACACCAAGTGACACGAGAGAGCCCTCTCTAAACTAAGCAGGCTAGTACCCAGCTCTAAAGTTGGTTTGTAGGTTACCTCTGTCGTTTGTTTATCAATCGAACAAATTTTACAGAGTGCTAACATCGAGGACATGCACGAAGAAAAATAAATGAAGAGCAGACCGCTCTGATACGACTGATCCAGATTTAGGAGTGGAATGAAATGATTAACAGACTGAATGCAATAAATACAGAGATAGGAAGAATAACAAAAATATCCAATGAACAATATCTTCTATTAAATAATGAAATAGGCTGAAACTGTAAAACTGTAGAACTGAAACTTGCTCGAATGGTGGTAGCTATCTCTGAGAAGAGATGTGGCTGCTACATGCATTTGTCTAAGAAGAATGGATTAAAATGGGGCTTTAGAGGCCCTTTTCATATGACTCATGAATGCCACAACCCTAGACATCCAAAAACCTAACCCTAGAAGGTGAAATGCCAAAAGTCATGTGGACCCTATGGGTAAGTTGGTGTAATTTGGTACCTCAACTTCCTAGGGTTGTAACTTTTGCATACGACCTCCGTTTTAGGCGCGTGATAGCCCGTTGGAAAGGTATTTCATAGAGATACACATTATGTCATTAGACTTTGACTCCATCTACAATATGACTATGGCAAGCCAAAAAACAACGTTTAGGGCCCCATAACAACCCTGAAAGTACAACAAGATGTGTTGACATGAAAACATACAATATAAGCCAGTTGGATTAGATGAGGGGCCACCTGTATCGACCTGGAGAATGTGTGGGGATTCAAACAGCCCCATAAGTGTAGAACTCACAATTATAAAGAAGTATAGAAGGACGTGATGAACAAAAATGAACACGAGGAGCCAGTTGGAATAGGTGGGTGGCCGCCAATATCCACCTGGATCACTATCCCATCTTCCTCTTAGAGGAAATCCTTTACCCCATTGAGAGCATGGCTATGTATAGATACCTAATGTATAAGAACAAGTTAAACAACCTGGAAGACAAGAGGCTTCCTAAAATTGCTTCCAATTATAGCTGTAATGACCTTAGACTCAAACAGGGATGGCATAAAGATGCCCAGTCCTGGCTGAGCCATTAGGGAATCATGGAAGAGACCATTTTGCAGAATAAGGATACTCTTAAAAATATCATTAAATAAAAATTTAAGTTGAAAATGTGGTGTGATAAAGAGTTAAAGTAAAACATAAAATTAAGTTGTTATAAGGAGGTAATCAACCCTAATCTCGAAGATCAAAATGATCTCTTTGTTTGGACAAGTGTAAAGAAAAAAAACATTGCTAAGATAAGAGAAAATTAACACGAGCTCCATAGTGAATTTGGTTCCTAAAACACACTGTGTCTTCTGCTAGAAATCTAATGTTTAGTGAGTACGTGAGATCGTTCATTGAACATTCCAGTAAAGAATACAATAATCAATGGAGCGCATGAAAGCTTGTAAGTAACATAGTCTGTATTAAAAATATAACTGCCTTGAAATTGTTGATGCATGAAAAAAAGGTAAAAATAAATTGTGTTTTATTGGTCACATGGGCCATTGGGTATTTGAAAAAGGGAGCAAGTGAAGAGGTGTATAATTTGGGATGAAAAAAAAGACCAGATGAAAGGAGTGTAGAATTTGAGATGCAAAAGTGTCCATAGCAAGGATCAAAACCATTGTAGACTTTGACATGCGGAAGACTCCAAAGGAAGAATTGAAGTTATCATAAATATGTGAATGAATGAGTGATGGCTATGTTACTTTAGTTTACATAAAATATTCAATAGTCTTGCACACCATCAAAATGATGGTGTCTTGGTCTAAAGTAAAAAGTTTACATGGTTTGAGAAAGGTAAGAACATGTTACAAAATTAAAATAATTTTCAAGGTGACCAAATTTTCGATCAACAACTAGCTCCAACTACGGGACAATGAAACCCTTATGGGTTGTTGAGAACACCAGAATATGAAGACTAGCTTCCTTCTTCATTGGGCTATAGATTCATGTTAAAAATGAATTCTTGTAATTCCTCTTCCATGGAGTTACCTTCAAATATCACCTCCACTTAGCAAATTCTTTATTGTGCAAAACTTTGACTAAAAAAGTAAACTATGTACAAATAAGATCTACCTATCCTATATTACTTGAAATAAAGAGACAATTTTAGGTATAGGTTGATTTCCAATGGAGCCATTCAAGCATCCATTTGATATATGGAACAAAATCCATAATTAAGGAACATACATGGGATGGTACTAATGATTCAGGGGCACTCTCAATGGGTGCTGAAGAAAAACTAAACCAGATGTGTTGAGAATATGATTGCATTTCTTAACCAACAATGCTTTGAAACCATGTTTCAATATAATCAATTCTTGGTTTCTCAAGAATGTTTCTATTTTTGAATGGATACAGAGTTTCCAATCTGAGAATACTTTCATCATTCTCCTTGTTACTGACCACATCCAAGATTCTTGATTCATTGACAATGTTTTGAAAGCATTCTTCCTTAATCGAATATAAATCTTGTTCATCATTGTTCTCAAGATTCATTTATTCAACCAATTCTTCTTATTGCCAATGTTCTTGTGGTTTTTCATCATCTGTTGTAAGGATGATTTTTTCTTGTGCATTTGATGATGGCTCCTCGATGTCATTTTCAATCTTGTTGTTCGAAAGATCTTCATATGGAGTATATGAGAGGATAACATATTTATTATCTTGAGTCCATATGGGAGAGGGTCGATGGGAATCAACATTGAAATCATCGGCAGAAACATAAGATGAAATTTTTAGTAAATAAATTTTCCAACATATCTCTACTGGTAATAGTCCCAAGTAGCAATGAATGGAATCATTCAAGAGCATCCCCATGCAAAGTTTGTAAAAACAATCGACATGTAAAATTGTCTTCCGTGAGATTGAAAACATCACATGTGATTTTCAATCTAAACAAATGTTTCCTTTTATCCTTTGAAGTATTCCCAAAGAATGTGGAAAATGTTTCAATAGGAACGTCAGGCATCTGAAAATCTACTTCTGCTAGATTTAAAGGGGTTCTATGAAATCTCCTTCTTCTTTGGAAACTTGTTCCTTTTGTTGAGTCATGAAAATCCATTGATGGGCTTGGTGGAGAAGGTAAAGGAGCATCATGACATGAAAGAAACTCCTCAGAGGAGTCATAATATAGCTCTTCTTGAAATTCTTGAATCCTTTCAATGGAGTTGTCAAGGCGTTTGAGATTTCTTTTAATAGAATCACCAGGGTATTCATCCTCCTAGATCTTTAATTGTTCTTGTCTCTTTTTTAGGTCATCCAAATATTTCTGAATAACATTTTATAATTAATGTGCATCTATAACAAGTAGCAGTCTTCTTGAATTTTCTTTTCAAAACTTTAAACCATGGAGACTATGGTTTTCCAATCAAATATAAAACAAAGCC